>JBCEWB010320409.1:0-21918 GCA_039654565.1 Peronia peronii | reverse complement strand
GTTGCTGCCCATGTTTGTTTTGAGGCATATTCTGTTCAACGTTTTGGTTCTGCTGTAAAGCGCTTCGAGCCCTCCAGCGGTGAGGCGCTATATAAATGCCCTTTATTATTATTATTATTATAAAGAAAAAAAACAGCCAAACTATATTCTAACACTTAGCTATTCCTTGCCTATATAAATCACTTTACTGAACTTAATATAAATTGCAGCTGAAGATTTGGCTGTTCACATAAATCTAATTATTTTTTGTATAACAAAGAAAATCATATAAAAAAAAAAAAAGATTAAATTTGAGATACTAGTTCATTGACTGAGAAAAAAATCCAGATGGTCATTTCTGCTTCATTTGGAGAGAAGTCTCCAAGTTTCTAAATTCTCATTGATGCTCATGGTGGAGAATTGAGGTTGGCCTAAGTAGTTGTATCTCAATAATGTCTTCAGAAATTCACTGTCAGTGACTGTCTTGTTTCATTCTCATTGATAATCTGACCAAAAGAAAAGCATACCTTTGTCGTGGCTTTGTTCGTAATCAGCAATGGGTTGCTGGTGGAAATCATCCTCTGTTAAACCAAAGGCAGACATGATAATATAAATGGTAAGAACAGTCATTAAAATTTCTCATGGCAAGATTCAAAATGGAAAAGTAGTGGAAAGAATACAAGGAACTGCCTGTCATTTCTATGTGCTTATAGGAAGACAAATCAATAATATGGTATATTTAACGCAAAGCATGGGAATACAAACAAAGACACACTGATACACAGACATACACTGTCTGATTTGAACAGACTTGATGTGGTAAAAATGGAAGTGAAAAACTTTAACTTCACTGCAGTTGTCACAAATAAGCCATAATATTGTGGGAAAGACTAGTACCCTAAGGAATGAAGATTGTGGAAAGTAATAAAGCTAATGCACAGACATGAATACAGACAAACACAGAGAATGGAATCTTGTGATGATCAAAGTAATAGTTGATAGTGCTTGTGAAATTCAATGATCAGTGATATTATTATTGTTGCAGCATCTCTCCAATGAAACATAACATCCAAGTGTGCTAATACTATAGACCATGTATGGAGCAAAAAATGAGTGTCAATTTTTTGTACAACTTTGCTCTAAAAAGTGGCATACAGGTGGTTGAAGGAATAAAGAGACTTATGGCAGATAATGTTTGTGTGTCTGGGGGAGGTGGGTGGGAGTTCAGTGAGAGAGCCATGCAAAAGTGTGTCTGTGTGTGTATGAGTGTGCGGGTGCACATGCTGAGAGTGAGTGACCCACCCGAATGATTCGATGGAACGCTGGGTGTGCGCGAGTGGGCTGGTGATATCTCCTCTCGTGGGGAAGACCTGCTCACTTCTGGTGCTGCTGCTGCCTCACGTTGCCTGGGGACAGGCTTTGGGGGTGAAGCTGAGGCAGGGGGTGGTTCGGTGGGTGGTGGGCTGGAGGGAGGGGGTGGGCTGACATCGCGAGGTGGGGTGCCTTCATCCACAGAACGTGAGAACTGCTGGGACGGTTCTATACCTGGTAAGACGGAGGGGAGGGAGGCGGGGAGGGAAATGATAATAAGCAGGGTGGAACAAGCAGTGCATGGGTTCAAAGGTTAGCGTGCAAAAATGAACAAAATTTCCAGGTAACCTTGAAAGAGATCCACAAACCCAAACCAAATCAAGTATCTAATCCATTCAGCTAGAAAAGCACATTAAGTTGCTTCACATGAAGCCAGGCTTCTCCTGAAATGCCGGTACGAGTTGATGAAAATAAGAATTTACTCTTGCGTAAATGATAACCTTTTATTGTCTCTATTGCCAGCAAATGTATGTCATTTGGACTCAGGATATAATCACCATATGTATATCATATCATCTAAAAGATTTCTAGCTGGATGGTTCTCTCTGCCAATCAAGATTGCCTCCCTGATTCTTTCTGTGAAAAATAATTCTTGCAGTGCTATCCAGGGTAGAAATATATATTCTTGAACACAACAAATTTATCACGAGATACATAATTTAACATGCAAATACAACCACTCATTTCTAGAACTAAGAGTGAAGAATCCTTACAAGATTTTTACCTAAAAAAAAATAATAATAATAATAAAAAAACATTTTAAAAAAATAAAACTACAAAACAGTAAGAGTATAGTACCTAAAGAAAAAGTTTTACAATTTTTTTTTCAAATTATAATGCTACTAACTACTATCATTATCTCACAATAAAAACTATAGGACATCCTGAATTATGTCATTTTGGATGGTTATCAGCCATACAATTTATGTGGAACTCATATGAAATCAAGCACAAGTTTCCTCAAGGCTCTTTCTTTTAAATATATATGGCTAACTGACAAATATCATGACAGATTAAAACATTTCTGACAATCTTGAAATGTGATCAGAGAATCTCTATGACAAAATCATAATAACACAAAACCAAGTAAAAGCAGCCAAACTAATGGTGGATTGAAAGTGAAGAGGGTGCAAACCAAAAAACATAAATGACAAAAAAAAAAAAGAAAAAGGGCAAGATAATGCACTCCCACACAGACAAATCCAAAGAACTGAACAGTCTGGTATCTATGTTTCTAAGCAGTAGTGCAACTAGTGCAATAAAAAGATTATAGAGTTAGTGTCACATCAGTGCATGTGTTCTCTGTTAGTAGAGGAGATCAAAGCAATAAACAGATTTTCTACAAGCTGGATTTGTTAACAAAGCAGGCAGAGAGTTGTGTCTTCTAGTTCGGAGATGCAAATATGCAACTACTTTTGCTGCATAAACTTCTAATTCTATGCTGAACACAGCCATGCAAGGAGAGCTAAACACAGAAAGAGACAGAAAGAGAAGTCTATCAGGCCAGTATAGGAAAAGGCTGTCAGCTCAACCGTTTATTCACATAACACATCAAAACATCAGCAAAGAAGCAGAATGGCCATTCTATGCAAATGTGACAGAATATGCCAAAGATAGTCATTCCAGAGAGCCATTCCTGATCCATGCGATATAATTATTGAAAATTCACCAAGATCAAATAAGATCACTCTATTCTCTTAATTATGATGTCTATCCTTTGGATCTGATCTGCATGATATATTCAAATGTAATGCAATGTTCTGTCTTTAGAGAATGAGGGGTTTCATCTTAATGATTCACATGTTCAATTTTATTTGCATCGACACAAAATGAAAATAAAGTGCTCACATGGACAATGAAGTATCATTTCATCATATAACTACAATAGGTTTATATTAGGATGATGCTAAAGTGAGAAAAATGATCTGGGCAGAAATGGTCAATCTGTCAAACCTAAGACAAGCTCAATGACAGAGAGTTTTGTATCGGGGCAGAGAGAAGAGGAGAGGGGAGGAGTGGGATGGGGAAGGGATAACATAAGGACAGGTTTCATTCACAGCAAAAATTAGTGTCGGCAGACTAACTCACTGGGCAAATAAGGGTTGAATTGGCTGAGAAAATGGCTTGGATAAAAGAAAACAGGGATTGGATCTCGAAACATAATTTGGTTTAAAAGAAACAAGAAAAGAAAAAAAAGGAAAAAAAAAAAAAGAATGTTTGATTCAGTCAAGGCACAATGAAATCCACAGGTCATAGGGGTAACAGGTTCAGCAAAAAGAGTCAAAGGATAAACTGAAAAGAATCACGATTTCACACTGCTGAAACAAAGGGGCAACAGATGAGGCAGGGGACAGGACTTGAAAGTACCAAGGAAAAATGGTCTGAATTTCTCAATAAATAGATGAACTGCCATGAGAAATTTAAGAAGATGTCATTTTATTTACTCATAGTTAAAAAACAACCACAAAAAAAAAAAAAAACGAAGACATAATTATATGAAAATAAGATCATCAAATAGATAAATAAAACATTGTAAGATGTCCTCTGAAGGAAATCAAGGAATCATGATACCCATGCACATTATTTTTCAAATTTATTCTCAAAAGATAGTAAACAATTCAAAAAAACAAACAAACAAACAAAAACAGAAAGAGAAAAATGGAAAAGAACTACTGTGTCTAATTTTAGAATTCTATCAAGTAATAATAAAGAAAGATCTAAGATCCTAAGTATAATGAATACACAGAAACAAATGTGTACTGTAAATATGTTATATGGATGGATGGATGGATGAGAAGGTGGAAGAGTGGATGGATAGATGGCTAGATGGAAGGATGGACTGATGGATATGTGGATGTATTTATGTCTGTTTGGATATCTGTGTGACTGTGATGTATCCATATTGTGTTTATGAGTATAAGAAAAAAGATTCATGAATTTCAATGTGAAATTCTCAGCAATGAAAAACGTTTTTTTTTTAAAATCCACAGTTAAACAACAATTTGTTTTCTTAGCAACTTTTATATATGAGATCATACAGGATATGGATATAAAAATGTAAAATTAATGACATATAATATGTCACGAAAGTCTGAAACTGAATGAGCAACAGTGATATGTTGATATCTTTTAGAGACAATATTTTCAGTTTGTAAATTTTCACTGTGTACAATGAGTTTCAATATGGAAATATACTGATATGTATGTTTGGTTTATATGGATTAGCAAATGAATGTTCTTTTGTACACAAGTTTGTATATGTGTGTATAATCATCGTGGACGTGAAATGTTAAATGTGTGATCAATGATTAGTTCATACTGTATGTAAATAATGATATAAATGCAATATGCTATGTAAACAGTTTCATTAGATGTTCTTGGTCAATGTTTTGGTCATTATGCTGTCCACATTTAAATTTTCCTCTGTCATGTAAAACTGTAAGGGTTATATTTGGCTGATACTGTGTCTTCTAGAACTACAGCAGTTGAATTATTGTGCAATATGTATAACTGTACGCTTTCTGTAATAAAAATTTGAACCAAACTGAAGAAGACAACTATGAAAAAAAAGCTGCTTATGAAGATGACTTCAGCTTTATTATTTAATGTGGATAAAATTACAGATCAAATAGACAGGCTCTAATTGTAAAACAGAAACAAAATGGCTGCATGTGAAGCTAGAAAATCGGAAATATTTCTGATGTTCAAACATGATAAATTTGACATCGCTCCCCGGCTTAATGTCATGGCAATTGACACTGGTCAGCCTCAAAACAAACACCCATTAACATCTGAAGTTCTAGTATTTGCATAGTAATTAGCAATTCTCACTGAGCCATTTCTAGCTGCTGCTACAATTTGAGAGATAGTTCATTTTCTGCATTATTCCTCCCATAATGCATGCTTTATCAAAGCAAACAGAAGCAAGCTGTCCATTAAACCGACTTGGCTGGATCATCTGGATTTGGCACACTGAGCTCCTGCCACTGGCTTGCTCCAAATATGAAAGATATACAATGTAGACTGGTGTCACCACCACAATTACTTCCCTTCGCAAGACACTTGTGAAGTGAATGGGGGAGGGGAAAAATCACTTTTGTGCTTTTTGTTTGAAAGTACAAAATGAAAAATTCACAGAGTAAGAGTATTGTTTTCCCCTTATTCTAATAATCTATTAAAAATGATCATAGTATATATTATAAATATAAAAAAGGAATGCTTTTTCTCCCTTTCTAAAAGTTTGTTCAACAGCTCTTGTGCCTGGCAAGGGAAAGTAACTGGACTACTGAAAACCACATCCTATCAGGAGCTATCTATCAGAGTGAAGCATGTATCACTGGCTGTCTAGCTTTTGAATTCTGGTAAGTTCAAAATATCTTCATACACCAACCAAACTACAACAGTCACAAATTTATCAGTCTTGTATATAATCACATACCTTAACCATCGACTATTGGCAGCAAGAAACCTATGCCTATCAGAATAAAGACTGAAAACAAATTGCTATCAACTGGTTCAAGCTTTGCCATTAACACAGCTGAGAGCCATTAACTTCTTCACGCAGACACTGTTACATAATTTAACAAATTTGCATAGTAGTCATGGCATACACTTTAAAAACTTGGCTTATGAACTTAATGATATATACAGTGGAATCTCTTGTAAGGAATCAAATATTATGTACATCTGACAAAGTCTAGCTGGCAGTCAATACAAAAAGCTAGTGAGTTCACCACAAGCAGTACATCTCTCATCGTGTGACCAAACACCGCTGAAGTTTATTTAAGTTATTTACAAACAACTTCCCCCTAAAAAGCAGCCAAATCAAAAAAAAAAAAAAAGAGAATAAAAGTTGAAGGCAGGAAAAAAAACAACAAAAAACAGAAGAACAAACTAACACAGACACAGATCAGCAAAGATCTAATGCAGTATCAAAAAACCAAAAGTGAAATCAAACAAACGTGATGCGACCTTCACCTTCTTCAGATGGTAGGTCAGGCTGACCTAGATTCAGATTGTCCAACATGGATTCCTGCTCTGAAAACGGAAGTGAGTCAACGACAGATTAAAGTAGAGGTGTGCACATCTTTGAATACTGAGTGTCTGAGTTTGAGTTTGCATCTTTGTGATGCCAAATGTGTTCCTGGGTACGTGTTGATGAAATATACACACTATATTAGTCAATACATGTGGCCTTGTATGGCTGCATCTGCAATACAACCACACTTGCCATGAGCTGCTTCTGGTTTGTTTATATAAAGATGGGTAGATCAAATATGGGACATGCAAGAACAAATAAAATCTGTCTGATTGTTCTCTTTTCTTGGCTGCTCTAAAGTTGTTGTGGACAAATGTTAATAAAGAAACATATAGTGACCTTGTCCTAATTAGGCTGTCATATACAGACATGTCCTTGACCTCCTGAGATCACATGCTAGAACTATTTAGCTCTTGATCAGATTTTAGGGAGAGAGGAGCAGTATGCAGCTGGTGTTGTGTTAGAAAACATTAAATTATTGTATATGCTGGGTTTGGAAAATAAGCTGGATGTTTTGTGATGCAGTGAAAGAATAACTGTAGGACTAGGTTATCCAAATAATAATAATGATTTCCGAATAAAAATGATAATACAGATGTTAAAAGTATCTGGTGCGTTGTTGGAAGGAGCAGACAGACAGACTACAGCTGTGCAGGAAAACATAAATTAAGCAAATTATAGTGACAGGGTCAATATCAGATTTTAAAACTGAAAACATTCCAGGTAAAAATGGTATAGATGCTGGCTTCATACATCATCTCAGGTGTAATATCACTTTCATTTCTCAAATACTGCTCACAGTTTTTACTAGCACATAAATATGGAAGTACATGCTTTCTTGGAAGAGTCACTTAACTTGTTGCCTAAGAAGAAAGGATATGTCTCGCAGCCAGTCAAAATGAGACGTATGTCGATTTTTCACCCTATGAGGTTTTTGGTATCGTGTGATAGTTAATTTCATACCCTTTCAGGTGGTGAAAAAAGTTCTGAGCTAGCTTTATTCTAACCAGAGACATTGCAGTTTAAAGAGCACAAGGAAGACCCCCTAGCAATGACCGAAATTCCGAGAAAATCGAGTTTAAATGAACGGTCGAACACATAAATCTATATGCTTACCTCATAAAAACCCGATTTTAATGAAGTAATATTTATACATCGAGGGTAAGACCAATACTGTGTTGGTCAGAAATAAATGCACTTCCGATTTCTGCAATAAAAAAAAATTTGATATCTGACCCCCCTCAACACACTCAAAGACCGATTTCTCAGTTCTAGCCCAGTGACTTGCGTCTCATTTCGACTGGCTGCAAGACATATTATTTGCAGGAGCCTGTCATAATTTGTATAACAGAGCACTGGGATGCAAACTTCAGTGATAAACACTGGTTCTCAAGATTAAGACTCTCTCTGACCTTGGCTCATGTTAACTTTTAATGAAATTGGTGATCACAGTTAACTTTTGGCCTCATCTTTCGTGATGGTAAAAGAGCACAGGGGGGAAGGTTGTCCAGTGACAGATTTAGTTCATCAAAAAGCTTACATCAAGAATTCAATTTTCTGGAAGTTATCTTGACAAAATAAAGATATTCTATCATTTTTGTGAACAGCATACAATTAAAATCAGGTCTCATATTTGGAGGTTCAAAAGAGGATGGTGATGATTTGAGTGGAGTTGCCATGCAAGCATCAAGTTTATGCAAGACTGCCATATTTTTTCTTCTGTAAGTTACTTTAAAGTAATGGGAATTAGATTTTACTAACACAATAGCTAAATCCAGTATATGAATATTGTTTTTTTCTAAAAATCATTTTTGAAAGGTGAAGAATGATGGTCTAAATGCCGATACCAAAAAAAAATAAGAAAATAAATCTTAATCTGATTTCATAAAACAAGCTGACAAATATTATTGCATGTTTTTGATAAGAACTGGCCCGCCTCAAACATTTCCAATGTATTTTGTTGAACCATAAGGTAAACAGAGTAGTTTGTCCCCATGGTTTCATCATGAATTGCTCACTTATCTTATCTCAGAAAACACTTATCTAAGAGTCAAAGATCTATCTCTTGACAGCTTTCTCCAATGGAAAGAATCAACTTCATAACACACACCCTGAGATCAATAGACATGATAAAACTGACACTGAAGATACAATGAAAGAGATAAAACAAGCAGGGTTGTTTTATAAGCAGACTTACCTGCAAAGAATTGTATCTTGGAAAACCATGTCTTCAAACTCTCAGTATTGACAAATTCCAGCAAAAACTCTGCACCGTCATGTACTCTGACTCGCAGGACGTTCTGTTTCTTGGTGTAGTCAGAGGCAACTTCAGTGAGAGCTCGATGGATGTTGACAGGTGGGGCAGCAGCTTGGCCTTCAGCAAATGCTAGAATGAAAACAAAATAGTTACCAATTGATTAGTTGTGCAAATTCAAACATGTCTTCATCATTATCATTGCCTTTATCATTATTGGGTGAAGATCACAGACCAAATACTGCCTCTCAACCTGATCTTGAATTTATCACTTTATTCCAGTACTAACTTCCAGTGTTAACCATTTCCCCTCATATAATCATCCAAATATCTCTTCCAGATGACCTATCTGGAATCTATTTCCTGGCAACATATTTTGCGACATAAAGTTATACCTTGCACAAAGACTTTGACATTGTATATGGAGCTAACATAATGTGAATTTCATTGGAAAAAAAGAATAAATAAATCTAAATGTTAATGAAAGAATGAAATCACTGACAATCTTATCCTCTAGTAATGTTTTCAAAGTAAAATCCTTGCAAATATTGGATGACCTATAAGCTTTTAGAAATGGTTCAAGGCCCATTCAGTTTAAGTTTTCAATATATCTCTTTTCCTGCAACATATGAATTAAGTATTAAAGTAAAAAATGAACAATTACTATTATCAAAATTGACCTGACTATGCTCATAAAGGTGTCATTTCAATCTAAATAAAAACCAATGACCTGCAAGATATTCACAAAGCTTAAACAACTGATCTAAAATCTGTATCAGCAAGTTTATTAGAAGTATATATTTTTTCAGATGTATTTTCTCTAATTAAATGTAGTTATCTGAGTGATCAGAAAGAGAGATTAACAAACCTTCTCTGTCCTTGAAGAAACACAGCAGCTGTCCATATAACACAGTGTAGTAATTCTTCCAGGAGCGAATCGTGGCTTTCTTCCCTCCGGACTGAAGTTCTTGTTTCCGCTCGACAAACTCCTCAAGCTCCGCAGGGGGCAGATTTTCTGGGAGTTTGTACTTGTCCTTGAAGCTGCGTGTGCGTCTGCGAATGTTGAAACTTTGAGTTTTCTTGACCTTTTTGCTGTCCTCCTTCACCTGGAACAATGAAATAGTCACATGATGCACAAACCAGACCAATGGCATATGCTGGACATGAAGAGAAAGTAACAGGATATTCACTAAGTTATGCTAAAGTTACATGAACAAAACTGTCAGCAGGAACAGTCTGAGCACAACTGCATTCATCCAGCTCTACCCTTCATTACTGCCAGCTTGACACTTAAAACAATGTCATCATTATAAAAAAATATTTTTAAAAGTAAGAGAAAGAAATTAAGAAAACTGGATGACTTGATGAAGAAGACTATTTTCTGATGATAATTTGCAACTGATTTATAACAGTTCTGAATGTGACAATGTCATCTATGGACAATATAATTTTTAATATTTTTTTTTTTAAACTCTACATCAACAATAACAATACAGTATGATACTCTAGTATAAAGCAAGTTGTGAGATCCACATCACTCAAAGAAGATATCCTGTCACAGTCACAATGAAAAGTGCCAAAGAGGATGAAAATGACGAAAGTAAAATGTTTAGGTGTTCATGTATGGCTCTATCGGCTGATGGCTACTCACCAGATCCACTTTCTTGTGCATTATAGCAGTGGGACTGAGGGGTGGGGACAGGCCTCCCTTCTTCTGGTACAGCGGTGAAGTAGGTGGGGAGCCGGCTTCGCCTGTGGTGGGTGGGGCTGTTGAGAGAGGGGGTGGGGCATGGGGGAGGTCTGGTGCTGGTGTGTCCTCCTCCTCCGCCAGGGATAAGTTGTCACCAGGGGAGGGAAGGGTGGTGTCTGGGCTGTGCTCAGATGTTGGTGACCCCAATGGAGATCTCTCATGTTCTGAGCTTAGTGGCTGGGCACTGTCCAAGCTTCCCTGCATAAAACCAATAACAAATACATATGTCATTGATGGTCTAATATTTTCTCAAAGTGGTCATATTTCAAATCATGAGAACCCTTTCTCCCTCCAAGATCCACCATAGAAAAAAGGCTATATGGGTAACATCAACAGCTGAAATGTTCCAACACCTTCCACTATGTGGCATTGGATCGAAGGGCCAGAGCCTGGGGATCACAGGATCAATAACAACAACAACAAATCTGAGAACAGTTTTAATCTATGACTGTGCAATAGTTAACATTTATTTTGTATCATTAACCCTTTGAACCCATAAGCCCAATATATCGGGCTGACCTATATATGGCCGTGACCCGTAAGCCCTATCTATTGGGCTGGCAGGCCTACCTTAGACCCGATGGTCCATATCGTAAATTTAGAAGCGCTGACTGACGTCATCATGTGCTATACGGTTCATGGTAAGCTGAACTGTACTGGCGGAAAGTAAACAATGGATTGAATGTATTTTTTGTGTGGGAATTTCAATTTCTTCAACATGAAGCGATCAGGTGAGAGTTCAGGAAGTAACATTCCTGATCGTAAACCTAGGTTTTCAGTTCAGCAAGCTTTAGGCATGATGTCAGACATTTCTAGCGACGATATAATGAAGGTGATTTAGACGCGGATTATCTTGAGGATAAAATTGAAAGTGAATCGGACAACATGCTTGAAACTTCTGGTGATGAGGACGATAGATCTAGCCCCGTTCCTGGTCCAGCAGGTGATCAGACGGTTTAACAACAAAGAGGGAATTGGTGCACCTAGTAAATTTAGTAATGGATGGGATCCTAATGATACTTATGTACCTAGAACAGCACCAAACACAGATTTTATGGTTCCTCAGGACCAGATGGGCCAACTAATATTCCTAACTAACCCCATTTTGTACTAAAACAGCATGTGTTCCTAACCCCACTCAAATTTCCTCAATTTTCGTCCAGGAGCCCAGGGGAGCAGGGTAGGTTGGGTTCAGGAGGTGAGGGTTCAAAGGGTTAAATCTATAAAGCACCTTCCAATTACTGTGTTAAAATGATGACAACAGTTTCAATTTACAATCAAGAGGTAAAGAATCTGCCTCCTAGCACGGAGGAGAAAGATTTGAGCAAAACCTTGAGATATGATTTAACACACACTTGGGTTGAGGGATCTCACAAGTAACTTAATAACTATACTAAAAATCCAGACAAATTATTAAATTTGGATAAAGCAGGACATATCAAGAAAAGCCAAGAATTTCTGAATTGATAAACTTGACATATTTTAGAAATGTGACTTTGTTTTCTTTGACTGAATGACCAAGAATTTATATGATGTCAGAATAATGTCAAGAGTCATACAACTATCTGTCGTGTGCTCTGTTACCTGTCTGAAGTTTGCTGCCTTCTGTAAAGTGATGGGGGGAGAGGTGGGCTGGTCAGTGCGAGTTCTGAAACTGACGGCTCTCTGCACTTCTGTCTTGGAGCCCTCGGGTCGCACCGTCATCTTGATACTTTGAGAGCGACCAATGAGATTCTTCACTGTTGATCTATCCAGTCTGTCTTCAAACCTGAAATTTGACATTGAGCAAATCAGGACATTTCAGGTGATCGTAGTTTTACAGTCTCACAGGCTTCAATTTCTAAACTACTGATCTGTAAGATTCATCTTCATACCAGAAATTTAGTTATACAAAAAAAAAAAAAAAAAAAGGATTAAGAAAATGGAGAGATGTATTACTGATTCTGTGGGTGCAACATTTCTTTTTCTTTCAAACTGAATAAAAAAAAGCCTCCCCTTCCCTCCCCCAAATTGTGAAAAACAAAAACTGATGACGATAAGGAGCAAAATTACGATTGCAAACAACGGATGTGTGCATTATTTAAATAAAAAATTAAACATGAAAACACAAATGTAAAAAAAAGATGGCATGCTCAGTTGAATTTCATAAATTCAGACAGTAATGCAATGTTGATTTTATCACAATTTCAAACAATAAGACATTGTGTACCATCACAAGTTGTGCAACATTTAACTCACTGGAGACTGGACCTTCAGAAATTTTACATACACTGGAGACTGATGTTTTCAGAGTGTTTTCAAAAAATCGCCAAGCAGCTCAGAATTGTTCAATTACCTTGTTTTTTTGACACAATAAACTTCAAACAAAGCACAATGCAATAAAACAGAAATACTGTATGTTGAAAACATTTTTTTTTATGATTTAATAAAGATTACCCATGTTTTGACTTTTCGGAAAATTTTCAGACTCATGGTTGGTATGAAATAAAAATGTGTTTAAAGAAAAACAAAACATTTCTTGTTGCTTTATGTTTTGTTTCGTTTTGTTTTGTTTCTTTCAATCAACAAATCTGGGCCTTCATTTTTTTAGAAGCCAAGGCACAGCACTGAGCTTTCATTTTCGTTTCTCAATGCACTGCCTGGGTCACTCAGAGTGACTTCTCCGTATCAGCCACAACTCAAAAAGTATAACCTGGATCTCTGTGAAACTTTGCATGAAATAAGACAAATGGCTATACTGTCACCAGCAATGGTCCTACCAGCTTTCGGCAGGTTAGGGACAGAGAAAACAAAAACCTAAGACAGTCTGCCAAGGGCTGGCAGATCCGTCCACGCAAGTAAGCAACCAGCCCGCCAAATATTGGCAGATCCGTCGCGAGAGACTTAACTTTTAAAGTTCAGATGGTAATGTAATGTTCACTATCGAAAAAAAGGTTCATATAGTAACAGACTGTTTACTGTCATAAGTCATAATATGTTGACTGTCATAAGTTCAGATGACAATGCAGTGTAAACTATCACTAAAAGTAGCACCATCATAAGCATTTATAGGTTCAGACTGTAGAGCAAAAGTAACCATACCCAGTTGAAAAGAAGCACAACTTTTAATATTATTTGTCCAGATAATATAAAGCCATGTTTACCTTCTGTCATCAATATCATGTTCCTCCTTCTGTCTTCTCAACAACACTTCCTTAGCTTTCCTCTGTTCCTCTTCTCTTCGTCTTTCCTGATAATGACATAACAGAGAACTGAATGGCTTTTTGTGCACATGAAAATTTTAAACAAAATCTGTTCTGTGCTATACATCAACATTAAATAATCTGATACTTGGGTGATTTTATATTTCAGAGAATGTGAAAGCTTTTTTCAAGAATCAAAAGCAAAGTACATATTATATACCATATTTGTACTAATTTTAATGGTGTTGACTTCTATATAAAATCAGATTTAATATAACTTCCCCATTCTCTATTCTAACATGCAGAACAGGTGAATGGACAGAGGTCACCATAAGAATAATCATTTGCCTGCTATTAGTCTTATGTATGTCCAGTACAGATCTGAAAAAAAAATAAGAGATCTGAGTTCATCCTGGAGTGCTGCCATGTATAGTACTTGTCCCTAGCAAATGTATTCTCTCTATATTTGGGGGTTTTTTTGCTTCATAAGTAGGCTTTCTTCCTTCCTTTCTTTCTTTCTTCCTTCCTTCCTTTCTTTCTTTTTTCCTTTCTTTCTTCTAGTGTCTTTTAAGTCACTTGTTTTTTTTTAACATTTTTAAAAATATTTTTTTAACTTTTTGTTCAAACAAGACCACATGAATATTGCCTTCTATATTGTTTACTAATACCTTGTCCCTCATCATACAATTATGAGCAATTATATTTGTACACTGATATTTATATGTTTATGATGAAATATGAAGAGCCAAAAAATATGCAGCCTTACACTTGCATTCATTCACATACATTTTATTTTGAAAAGCGAAGGAGCTCTACATTGGTACAAATGAAATATCATTTAGCTTAAAATGTATTAAAAAATATTGAAGACATTCACCAAAACAAATTTTAAAAAAAAACAGTGTACAAAAAATAGTAACAACTAAAAGAAATATTGCCAAAAATAAAATTAAAAGAGCAAAAAGCATGTAATCCCCATAATGTCAGTAAAATACTGTGTATATAGTTTCCTCACTAATGAATCCCAACCAAAACCAATTTCTACCTTTAACATTTTTGTGCAGCAAAAACTGATTCTGGAATCAGCAAAGTAGACAGTCACTCATGTTCTATAGTCTTATTTTCTACAGGTTAATAATTATCTACATCATTTCCTACAGTTATACAGAGACTAAAATGTTCCCCACGCTGTGCCTAAATTCTAGCAATGGCTAAAATTCAAAATCCTATACTCATATGCTGTAGTCCTTCTGCTATGCTCACCTCCTCCCATCACTTCTTGTCATGTTATGTTCTCTTTATGCTTTTCAGCCACTTGCAGATGGCTATCTCTTCTTACAAACTTTCTTATCCTTTCATATGTCTTGCGACCAGGGCAAATGAGAAGTCGGCTAGGTGATAAAGATTCACGGCCGTTTTCGGTCATTTTGAACTACTTTCCGACTAAGATACTAAAATTTTTTTTGTTTTCACAAAATGACAATTTAACCTTTTTTAACCTGAAAAAATAAAAATTTTGTTTTCATAGTCAGAAAATAGTAAAAAACGGTAAAAAACAACTGTAACTCGAAATCATCCAGCGCGACTTTAGACTCATGTGCCCTGGGCACAAGACATATGGTTCCAAGTGACATGAAATGGTACACACAGACACAACAAAAAGTCTAAAATAAAACCAAAAACACAAAAGATAAGGGAAAAAAAGGATGTGCAAACTGCAGCATCAAGACAAAAACAGAAGTACCAAAAAAAATTTAAAAAAAAAAAAGAGTCAAGCATAAAGAAGGATCACAATCCTCCTGAGCAAAGCAAACACCAACTGGCTGCTGAGCCATGCCCAGATTTGCAAAAAACGATGTTGGATAACAGTACTAAGATAAAAAAAAAAGTTATGTTTGGGATTTTTTGAATAAGAAGTCTGATGTTCAGTCTTTTCAGAAAAAAAAAATTAATAAATAAAATTTTAATAAACAACACAACACTGTAAATCAATTAGTCGTGGCAGTTTCGATGATAATAACAGCGAGCAAAAACGCAAATGTCTCGCGGCCAGTCCAAATGAGATGTAAGTCGCTGGGCTAGAACGGAGAAATTGGGCTTTGAATGTGATGTGATGGGGTCACACATCGAAATTTTTTTTATTGCAGAAATCAAAAGTGTATTCATTTCTGAACAAGACAATATCGATCTTACCCTTGATTTATAAATATTATCGTATTAAAATCGGGTTTTTGTGAGGTAGGCATGCAGATTTATGCGTTCGACCGTTCATTTAAACTCTATTTTCTCGGAATTTCGGTCATTGCTGGGGGGTCCCTCATTGTCTCTTTAAATTGCAATATCTCTGGCTAGAATAAAGCTAGCTCAAAACTTTTTTCACCATCTGAAAGGATATGAAATAAGCTTTCACGTGATACCAAAAATATGGTGAAAAATCGACGTACGTCTCATTTTGACTGGCTGCGAGACAAATTGTCAAAGCAAAACATCAAAAACTTTTCAATTGTCTGCAATGCACTTCTCTCTCACATTGCATAATCACATGTCTGAGAAAACCAAGAAAGTCCTCAACTGATAGATTTATCATGCTAAAGAAGCAAACTTATTTTCATATGTATGTATATTGACAAGTGGAGGTATCAATTTTTTTCTATGCAGATACCTTAAATTTCAGGCTTTGCTGTCACAAAAAAAAGAACAAACAACCCATTTGTATGGAGTATGCCAAACATCATAAACAGTTTTGGATAGTTTTTGACTGATAAGTGCAGGTGTCAATAAAGAAAAAAAAGCCATGTGCTTTGACTGAAACATGTAGATGTTCTAAGAGTTTATGGAGTGGATTTTTTTTTTAAATTCGCAAGTGCAAATGCAAAATCAACTAAAGCAGCTGCTAGAAAGTTTGGAGGAAAAAAACACAAAGCACAGGAAAATCAAAAGTTTGTTACACTTTACAATAAATATGCTCAGGTCAACAAATAAAAAAACACAAATATCCTTCCATAACTGATTCTTTGAGTTGATAGAATGACTGTTTATATCTTACTCAGTGAAGAAGGACATCAGGTAAAGAAAAAGAGATATCTGTAAATTACGCCTAAAATTTATACAATAATTTCTCAAGACTTCAGGATTGGAAGTTTATGGATATGTGGCGACGGCATCTAGCCTGTCCCAGCCCACTCTGCAAGGGAACATCTTAGAGGTAAAAGTGAAGGAAAAGATGAAAACAAAGAAAGAGATGAATAGACAACAATGAGAATAATGGACAGAACTGGGTCCAAACCCAGGCTTGTACATACAGCTGTGACTGATGGAGGAGGCTGGTGGAATGGATTAAAAAGTTCCACAACACCTTATAATTCTGATGGCGTATATATGAGAAGAGTAACTTACTGAAGCAAAAATAAATGAAACAATTCATCCAAGCCCCGACTATCATGCACAGGAAATAAACTGGAATATACATTGACTTGACTGTAGGCCATGATCGCAGGTTTAGACAGTTATATAATGTGTGGTGGGAAAGGAGAAGACATTTTTGGGGGTTCAGCACAGCATTGTAGCGCTTCAACACAGAGGAACACTTGAATCAAGGATAGTTTTCATTTGTCAGCACAGAGTAGCCCCTTCCCTATCCCAAAGCCAATGAGAAACTGTCATAATTCCTTTCATTTTGTTCTGTTAGAGAGGAAAAATTGTCAAGCAAACATTTTTTCTTATACTTGCTGATTAATGCTCACCAAAATGTGCAAAGCTTAGAGTTTTTCTGTTCAGTGCCTTTATATAAAAAAATATTGGATCAGATATAAACAAACACACAAACAAAAAAGTAACTAACAATGTCAGTTCTATGCATTATACCATTAAATACTGAGCAATGAATAGAAACAGATTAATTTCCAAAGATTGCAAGGCAAGGGAACTTTGGCACTTTCATTTTCCTCTATAGTAGTATTAGCCAGCCGGAGCCCAAATGCCTAGATGCATTTTAAATATGACTTAGGTCATAGTGGGTGCAGTGGCTTATACGAGTGTTTGACAAAGTGTCTGTCTGTTTATGAGTGCCTGTGTCTATGGATCTATGAGTATCTGGATTGATATTTGCTGTGCTAAGAAAACTTCAAGCATTTGTCATTGTTGTCAATAGATATTGCCAAATGCTGCACCATGAGAAGACATTTTTAGATCAAAGACAGCACAAAACAAAGATGGATGTGATAACTGGAATAACATAATCAGTAACATGAAACCACAACTCAGCAGTGCTACAATTCGCTAGGTGTTATTCATACGGAGGGATGGTACTGATAAGCCACAGTTATGTAAAAAAAACATACGTTTTGTTGAGCCTGTCACAGATGGCAGTCAGGGAACAGATGAAAACACAAGTTAACAAACATGTGGGCCTCTGCCTGGTTAACTGATTCACTCTGATGAGTTTTCTACAATAAAAAACTTCTGTTCTGAGTCAGATACAGTGGTACACTATGCTCTTAAATGAAAAGGATGAGACTATATACTTGCTATCATGGAACTTGTAAGATGCTTTCACATCTAATCTTTTAAGTCACAGCAGTTAGAAAAGAATAATTCCAGCTTCAAGATGATAGGATCAGGAACACACTTTTTCAAAGTAGTGTCATAATCAGAAATAATTTTGTGAAGATCTATATCTATATCCATTCAGTGTGAATCAGTTAATATGGGAGAGTAAATCAGTTTGGGTTCTTAATATATAGAAACCCTCAGCTTGATCTGGTTAGCACACTTTTTTGCCTTTAAGTCAGTGAGCACTACAATCTGGGCAGCAGCTGGACAAAAGTTGTCTGCTTTGACAGAATTATCACCCCACATGTCAAGCTTATGGCTTGGGTAACATGTGTGAATGATAGTCACACATCCAACAAAGACACAACATCACTGATGCTCTGCAGGTATATGACTTTACCTATCTTTCCAAACATCACCCAATTTAGACATGAGATTTGTCAAATATCCAAAAACATCATAATCTTGGCAATAAAAATCTTAAGTTTCAATCAAATATAAATAACCATATATAAATTTGACCTTTGTTTTCAGCAAGATGGAATTTTTAAAAAAGTAAACTATTCAAGCACAAGTTTGATTTACTATTAGTGAAGCAGTGGAAAAGCTTAGCTCACTTTGGTGATTCCCTTTTTCTATTATCTCTGAACAGCATGCAGACCAGTGATTTACACCACAGATGTTGAAACAAAGCTAAAATTTATCCTGGCATTTGGTAAATGATGATTGCAGTGATGAACAGTTTCTTTTGACCTTGATCTAAATATAAACATGTAGAAATATTTTTAAAATGTATTTTTCCCACAAGGGATAGAGTCTTACTGATAGGCACTTGTTCATATCTGACAGGTAATGACATACCTCCAAAATTCTGGCTTGTTCCTTCTTGCGCAGTTCATCCAGTCTGTCTTTCTCTCTTCTTGCCTCATCCTCCACTTGTTGCTGCTGCTCCATCAGTTTTTGTTCTTTCACTGCTTTGTCCACCTGGTCACAGATTGACGCATTGATTGACTGAACAACAGACTGATCAATTGATTGCCTGATTAATTCCTTTTTCAAATAGTGATCTATATGACTATGGCTATTTTTTGTCTAAATGTTTCTTGCCTATTGACAGATATCGAGAGTGATTATGTGTTATTGATCATCCAGTAAAGAAAATTCTCTTTCAAGTACATAATCATGATGGACTGGACTAAGCAAAGTTTACTGATACAAGCAGTATTGGCCAAATGTGTGCAAGTCATAATTATATATATCCATGATTCACATTGTGGCAAATCATTTGCGATTTCTACAGCAGGCAATAGTAGTTTACTTACTAGTAGTGAATGCCTTGACTTGTTAAAACTTCTAAGAGTTCCTCGATTTCATGCTACATGACTCAAGACCATCTTTGAGTCTCAAGTTCATGATTCCTTTAGCCAGTTTTGTCAGTGTAACTTTGACAGCACGGAGCGCGTCGTGAAATCAAGTTCGAACTTGCAATTATAATATCTAGTCGTTTTTAATTAGCAAAATCATCAGCAAGACTCATCCCCTCAGATACCTTTCCTCAAAATAAATGGCTATAACCAACCCTGAGCCTAGCCTATGTCACTGACTCAAGTTTACCTTGACCTTGAAGTTTGATTAAGTTTATCCTAATCTCAAACAAGTTCTATGACTCAGACTTACCTTGTCCCTGCACAAATTATCCACCCTCTCCTCTTGTGCATCCACTGTCTTCTCGAAGTCAGCATGTCGTCTCATCAATTCTTCCACCTCAATTATTGAGTCACCTAGCTTGCCTCCCTTGACCAGTGGTTCTCTCAAAGTCATCCAGGCCTCAATTTGTTCAATTTCATGACGGAGTCGCTGTAATAGGAAATGTATGTTACAAAAAATTTCTAGAGTTCAAACTTATTAAAAGTTAAAGATAACATTATTTGGTAGTAAAATGTTGTTTTGTTGTTTGCATTGTTGGGATCTGTAGATGAGATATATATATGCTTGGGATAGTCTGGAAAGAGTGACAATATAAGCTTGATAAAGACAACATGTG
This sequence comes from Peronia peronii, assembly GCA_039654565.1. Lineage (NCBI taxonomy): Eukaryota > Metazoa > Mollusca > Gastropoda > Systellommatophora > Onchidiidae > Peronia > Peronia peronii. Next base: position 1,749 of record JBCEWB010320409.1, on the reverse strand, counting down.
GTACAATGAGGATAAGGTGAAAGAAGAAAATTTGATAGAAAGGTTCGAGATCGAAAAGAAAGTTTTGCCTGGTGAAGACAAAAACTGGTACGGATAAAATTTACTTATAGGTGTCATTGTATGGCAGTGATGTGTTAGTAAGAATTGCATTTGCATAATGGAATGATACATTAGTAACAATGATATTTGTATATTGTGAATATGTTTGCAAAAATGTCTGCACATTTGTAATCACATGCTTATGTCATGGGCACAAAGATAACACAATCCGAATTTCACCAAAGTTTAAGCAGTTTCTCTCAAACTTAAGTTGTAACTCAAATCAGAAACAGATGACATGCAAGTTTCAAATCCTTATTAAGTAATGGACTACCTGTGCTTCAAGATTCTTCTCATGCAGGCCTCTTCTGTGGTCCAAAGTTTTCAAAAGTCCCTCTAGAGACTGATCTAACTGATTCATTTTCTCCTGAATCTGAAATGTCACAGACATGAACAAGAGAATACAAATCCACTCCAATATGCAAAATCTGAAATTTTCACAGTAATGATTCTGGATGTCTCAAATCATTAAACGGCCAGTAAATTAGTGAAAGGAAGTACCACAATAAGATTTCAGTCAGATTTTACCATTTCTATATATGGTGCCTGAAATCCCATAAAATTCTTATCAGCTAACTGCATGAACACATTATCAGTTGAAATCTCAAAAGGAATAGATATGCTATGTATAAGAATACAATCAACAACAATGTAGCCAACTCCATCACAAATAAATATTGTATATACAGATGAAAATATATATAATTGTTACACACATTGCTTTCTATTACAATTCAAGATGGTGGTTCCATCATTTTTGAGTTTATTCTATCTTTGAATGTTTTGTATATTTCAGATATTGTTGCAAATTTACAGTGACTGAAGCTTATAATAGTTTTAACTTTCAATTCTTTGATAAGTAAATGACAGCCTAACATGATGTGACAGACAAATGATGAATTTCAGAAAGCACCTCACCTCATCAGAGAGAAAATGTCTGCGTGAAATAAATGCCTGGCCTGTCTGATGGAATTTGTTAAATGCCTCTCTGTGGCTGTCCACTTCAGCGCGGTGCTCACGATAGCGGGTCATCATGGCCTCGGCACCAGGTAAGTCATGTGCTAGCTCATCTGCTGTGATGATGGCCATCATTTCACTGATCCAGGCACTGAACAGACAAAACAAAAGAGGTTGTTGCAATATGAAATGAATGGTTAGACACACTGGCATAATATAACTGATTCCACTCACGGGGACAGAGGTTTATTTGTGCTTTAACTACTCATGGCTGGCTACACTGATGGAGACACTGCTAAAAAAGTATTTAATGAATGAAATTATACCATGTCAGCTACTATTGTTTAAATATCCAATAAAATATTAGACGTTCATGGATTTTGCCATAGTTTTACATTAGATTATATTAGGATAGCCCCCAAGGTGGGAAACTTATGACACCCTGACAATCTTCCCCCATCTCTCCCAATCTTCCACAAAAATCAGTGCGGTAGTGAGAGAGAGACCAGTCCTATTTCCTCTTTATAAGCTCCAGTTTTCAGAAACTGCAATATCAAAACAAATATCAAACACCAAAACAGGAGAAAGGTAGCGAACCTTGCCGGCCCCGCTGGCAGGGGCAGTCTCTTTATGGCCCCGGCAGCGGGGCCCCTCGATGCGGGACAAGGAAGGCATTCCCCCCTACTGAAGCGA
>JBCEWB010320299.1:0-13717 GCA_039654565.1 Peronia peronii | reverse complement strand
CAGAGTATTTGTGTTAACTTCGTTTTGTTTCGTACTAAATAATTATAGACAATTTGTTGTATAACCACAGGTGGATCGTTTTTAGGCATTAGTATACCACTTCAGAAATTGAGGTCTGTAAATAAATGAGTCTGGAATGATCACAGTTTAGTTATCAATGCCAGAGTATTTGTGTTAACTTCGTTTTGTTTCGTACTAAATAATTATAGACAATTTGTTGTATAACCACAGGTGGATCTGGGCTGGTACAGTCACGGAGAACAGCTGGAGCACTGGTACGAGATTATGGAACATCCACACCGTTCTACTGACAACTGGCATCCCATCATCAAAACTGGCAAGATCAACTCATGACCATTTCATTAGGTGTAAACCATATCTTCGGGCCGGCCAGTGATTGGTGGGAGGAGGATGGCCACTGAAGACAACCAGAATCCCACCTCTGTTGACTTCTTGTTTTGACACATATGTAATTATATTACGATCGCTTATTGTCTTACGTACATGTATATCGATCCTGGACAAACTAATGGAATAATTGATTGATTCAGTGACAGTGACGTTTTCATGTTTAGCTAAAGTTCAAAGATCCGTCAGGAAAAGAGTGATATTCTTTTACTCTCTCACTCCTCTCTTTGTGTTCATTCTTCTTGTTCATCAGTGTTTTGTTCTTGAGAGAAAGCAGAGTATGAGGTGTATTTTAATTGACATCGATATACCCGCGCCAGTACAGGCTAGGGGCCAATAGGATTCAGCTAAGTGTATTTGATGGTCGGTCTGTCATAGTATACATATTTGGGCTAACTTTTTCACCTGTTACTATTCCACGAATAGGGCGTACATCAAGAGAATGAGTTTTCAGTTGGGCGTACAAAAGTTTGCCTGATGGTAGAAAATATATCTAAACCACTGTTTGTTTGTTTCGTTTTGTTTTCACCAACTAATATGTCAAAAATGGAATCTACATTGAGAGAAAGACCACCCCTCTTAATAATTCTTGGAGCTCTTTAATACTCATTGTGTAGATAAATTTACATTTGATTAAAAATTAGAGGCGATGATTGAGGCAAATTACACAAGAACTGACAGAACTATTAGAGATTTCCTTATTGATTATTTGTGACGTTTCGATCTGTACCTCTAAGTGAAATAGTCTTTAATTTAGTCCCTCGGCCAATGATATTTGAGAACCTTGTGTTATCTGGTGAAGAAAAGGAAGCTGCTTCTTTCATTGTTTCACTAAATACCTCTCACCTCTGCTTACAATAAAGCAACGGATAACACAAGATCAGTCATACAGAGTAAAAAAAATGATGGTCAAAATATCACTAATGGTCAAGTGCTACCAGGTGACCTAGAAAGTATATATAAATGGTCCATAATACTTGAAGAAATCCTATATCTCGCCTTAATGTTTACCCTGATCTTAACCCTAATCCAGATCGTAACCCTAAATCTAATCCTAATCATAACTTTCTTGAAGCCATTGGCCGGTGTGGAACTTCTCTCTTCTGGAGCCTAGAGTCTAGATCTAGAATCTACAAGATCTAATCCAAAATCCTGCATCAAATCAAAACGAGGCCATTTGACTGGTGGAAGAGGAAAACCTGATCGCAGTAGACCGCTAAGTTTATGTTGACCACCTGGTGGCAGAAGTCAGTGCGACCAAATAAACATAGCGAAATTAAAATTGCATTGTGGCCGACTATAGCTCTTGAATACTCGTACTGGGTGACTATCAGCAGAGGATTAGAGCTCCAGTAGACACTTGGCATGATCGACGCAACATTTACAGGCTGTTGATTTTGTTGTTGTGACTTCTCTCCAGGTGCACAGACTACATTCTAGGTGGCAGTTCTAGAAAGTCTCCAAAATAGTTCCCATCAAAACATTATGTCTCTGTTATCATTTCATGGCCATAACGCAGCAAGAACATGAAGAAAACATACAGATATAACACAAGTCATTATTTCTCTGATGTTGTCCAGGTTATCTTCATGATTCATTGGTGAAGTCATAATTATTTTCAAATGGTATTTTGCTACCAGCATTATGGTGATGAAAGAAAGTATGTTCATACACTCTGTTAATTAATAAACGATTCTCATGATGTTAATGATCGGAATGTACATGAATATATGTGTTTAAAAAGCGTACATCTAAGAATGGTTTACTTATCTTCAGAATTAGAATGGTATCTTAGTGAATATGCCATTTATGGAAATATTTAGCGAAATGGTGTTGCCAAAGTAACCAGCTGAAGATTCATAAAATTGAGTAACCGATTGCAGACTTACAGAAAATGACTAAAATTCATGATATTCTCTGTCAGATATCAAGTGCATCAACTTCTCTATTCATTTGCCATGTCATTGCTCAATTATTGAATCAATTTATCTTGTATTAGGATGTGTGGAGAGACATGCTTTTGGATCATGCTTTAGGTGTGATGACATGAGCTAGAAAGCAACAAAAGTAGTCATATATATCATAAACTGATATTTGGTGTTCCATTTTTATACTACTACCATTCCAAGAGGTTAGTTGGGAGCTGGGGTTTAGACCATTGGATCCATCTGAAACTGGTATCCCACAAACAAAGAGTCAAAGAAGAGTGAATTGATCCAGACAAGAGTTTCCAAGGTTTTCTTTTCTTTGTTGTTGTTGTTGTTGATCTAAACTCTGACTCGTCACTGCATCTGTAATCCTGTAAACTGTGGGCAAGCATTGCTTTCGACGGGCTTTTTAAAATTTCTTTACTTTTGACTCAATTCTCTGAAACTTAATGCTGCAGACACAACAAAAAATGGCTAAGCATTGAACATCATTAAAATCAACATGTCCATAGTTTTTAACCTTGAGGAAAGTCTAAATAAATAAATCTATCTTTGGGTCCCTCTTCCACTGCATAGGGAAGAGATGCTATGTCGATAGTGAAGTTCAGTAATGGCTTTCTGAATCCGGTGTCCCTCATTTCAGTGTATTCCTTGGTCTCTAAAGGCTTAAATTAAGTACAGTTTTGAACTGACCCCTTGTTCTTACATTACTCTCCGTTTCTGTAATCATTGGACCTGTCCAGCCCACTAATTATTCTTTGCAACGTCCGTTGCCATGGTAGTGAGGTATATTTATCCTGCCATTATAATTACGTGCTGGTATATATAGTGCCTCGAATCAAAAGCTCTATAATGATCTTTGAGACCAACATTCGGTTGTTTCATGTGGACCCACTGGAATATAACAAATGTGCAAACACACAATGAACCCAAGAATAGAATCAAAGAAACGTTCTCAGATCAAAACTTGCAGAAAGGTGATTCTCTGGTTTTATTATGAAGAAATAGTTTATGATCCTACAAAGTCATTTTGCCATCTCAAATTCCGTAAAACCTTCCTTTTATATGACAAACAATATTTAATAAACATACAGACTTTAGAGCTTTTGTTGTCTTTTTTTTAAACAGTAATCACCTAAGCTAAAACATCTCATAATAAGAAAGAAAGAGAAAAAGAAGATATTCTCCCTCCTCCCATTTAATCTTTGTCTCATAAATTGCGTGCGCTCATGGTTAATTTTTGCATTGGCTGTGGTATATTTCATTTTTGTTTCGCATTGAATATCAGGAAGTAAATTTTTGCATACATCAGCAGTTTGAGTCTGTCTTGCTCCAGGTTTCTCACCCTCCCCCCCCCCCTCCTTCCATCTCTCTCTCTCTCTCTCTCTCTCTCTCGCTCTCCCTTCATCTCCGTGACATGGAGGGTATCAAAGGATCACGACATTTGTATAATAGATGGCCGAAGGCTTTGTTCACTTTTGGCCTTATCCCATCAATCTTATGCTTAAAATAAAAAAAAAAGGATATTATTTCGTCGTCTCAGTTTACAACCATGGTATATCCAGGGTTTAAAAAAAAAAAACTTTGACATTGATGAATGCTAACTGATTTTATAATGGCCCAAGGCTGTGTAGCTGCCGCATGCCACCGATCATGAAATTTTTTAATCGTGTATTGTCATCTCAGTGTACAAGTGTTCTGTCTGCTCATTTGCTCAAAAGTAACTGAATCATTGAGCTTTAGCTGACAATGTGTTCTATGGCTATTAATCACGAAGTTATTCGTAGACTTAAGATGCGAAAATTCCATTATGTTCAAACACGCTCTAGAAATTTACTTATTACCAGCTGCACAATAATGTACAATAATTACAATAATCCACCCTGGCCTAAAGGTTAGCCGTCTGCCTCTCTACGACAGTGAATAAAAAGCTTTGATGATTCGAATCCACCCGGGGGATGGAAAGGATTTAGAACCTGCCTGCTTTTATTTCAGTGATTCAAAGGTCCACTGACTGCTGGGGTCGGGAGGTCCAACGTTTTAAAAAAATCAAAATTTAAAATTTCTACTTAAAAGAATTATTTTCATCAGACTTGGCAAGCATTAAAAACACGAGATAATTCTACTTTCTTATGACTGAAGGACGACATGTACACGTATAATTATAAAAATCTACACTTTAAAACGATGCATAACTTGACATGTAATATTTGTGAATTAAGATGGCAATGTCCATGGCGTGATAAGATGATTCAAAATGTAAAATTCATGGAAATGTTATATCAGTTCCTCTTGGTTGAACGTTTACTATTCCATCTATTCCTCCATAACAACGTAAGGATCCTAAAATCTTTTTTAATTGACATAATATTACATTTGTAAATTGAACTGCGAATATACTTTTACTGAAATGGGAAGACAATTCAAGATGTCAGAGCAGGGGAAAATTCAGACAGCTTTTTGTTTTTGGGGGTTTAATTTTTCTTGTATAACAACAGTATAATGACCCTCAAATCAATTCGTGTTTTCCAGTAGACATAAAAACTGTCTATTGATTACAAATGGATACTGATATAATGAGAAGCGATTCGTGAAGCGAATTGATACTTAAGGTCATCTATAATCATTCGAGGGTTTAACATCACTGTCATGCTTACTTTAAGATCCTTCTATTTTATTTTTCTTGCAATGATTTCTTTTAATACCTCATGGTCAAATATTAATGGAGCCGACTAAACGTTGTTTTTGTCCCATCGACAATTCAATGACTAGGTCTAACAGTTTTGAAATTATGTCGCTTTACTCTTGAGATTCTATATATGACCGTTAAGGGGTATGTTTTTCATGAATTGATGGAAACTTTGGAAAATTTCAGTAGTTTTTGAAATGTTATGTTTGTCATGTGTGTTTTTTTTTTCTCTTTTTATGTTTTGTTTCGATAACTTAACCGCATTCAGTCAAATAAATCCATTTGAAAGTGCAATACATGATAATTTTGTCAGCCTGCAGAAAATGTGCTATGTGTGCCGCAAACTGTTGTATCATATGTATAATGGAAATTGTATTGGAATTACTATGTTCGTTTTCTAATATGAGAGTGTTGTTCATTTATTTGTCTTTGTTTCATTCATTGGCTCATCATTTCTGTTAACAAACTATAAAAGGTTCATTCAGTTGGTTTCAGATCCATTAGAAATGATAAATATTGGGATTATGTACACCAAGTCAGGTGATATTTTGTGTTTCATTTCATACGTGTATTTTAGTGTTCTGTACACCATGTGTATTTAAGACCTATAGGTAGTTTATCACACCGGGAATGCCCAAAGATGTTTAAAGTACTCTGAATAGAGTTCACCAGCATCCCAGGAAATTCCATAGGCCCATGTCCTGGGCCTAACCTCGGCCGCAGGTTTGCCTCACTTTTTGATTTGACCATGTTACGGTGGGTAGGAAATTTATGACTAAAACTCTTCACTGTAGGCCTTTTGACCCTAGATGCCCTCCAAATAATGGTAGTAGTGAGTACGGTTAATGATTTAATGACGCAGGAAAACGCCTGACGTACTCCCGCGTTGTTTTTTTTTTCCCGAAAGCTTGTGTTCTATTTTTGTAAAACAAATTTCGCAGGCAAATGTCCCTCATTTTATTGTTGAGAATGATTTCATCATCTTGATGTTAGTTCCAGAGTTAGTATTATGGCTCCAAATGTGACAGCTTTTCAAAGTGTATTACAATAAAACCGATCAATGTATTTGGAAAGAAAGCTGTGTGTCTGTGCTGAAAGAGAGCATGCTGTGGAAACCTTTACACTGAATTCTAGAGGGAAAATTCTAGAGCATCCTTATTTGTTAATATAAGGCTGACATCACTCAGAAATGCCCTTCTATTCTTCGAAAGGGCGTTGTCCTGGAGTTTGTGGTCTGTAAGCAGAGAAATAAATGCCGATTAGATGATAATTGTGTGATGGCTATGGTTCCCCATACGTCACAACGCTGATGTGATAAATTACAAGAGCGTTTTGAGAGTCTACAATCAAGATTCTTGAGAATATCGTTATCAACTTTTTCATGGACTCACAGAAGTACGATTATGTTCTTTGTTGTCTCATAATTATGTAACAAGACGGTTTCTACATTCAGGCTCAATTAACAACATATTCACTGTACTGTTGCATTTCTCATGTCATAACAATATTTCTTTATAGCTCCAAATGAAAGAGAAAGAAACTTTGTTTATTCCTTGTGTGTTTTCAAGCATTTCTGAATATTGTCACATGACACAGTAACCTGCCTCTGAGTGAAATACTCTCCATTGAGTCCCACATCCCAGGATATTTCAATGCCTCAAGTTTTCTGAAATAAATTGTGGAGAATATGTGAAGTCCTTCAGTAACAATGAATCTACTGTATGAAAATAAAATATAATGACTTTGTTAAACGAAATTAGGCGTAAAACATATCAGTAGGTGCATCTGGCTAAATCATAAAGAATAAACTCGAATACAAACATGAAAAGGGACCGAAATAGTCAAATATTAATCTTCTCGGCAACAAAACCAAACCTCTTTTATCTTTTCCAGATCTTGATTTTGGGAAGTTATTGAGACAAATCCTATACTTGTGGTCCATGGCGATTGTTGAGTTGGAGGCCATATTTGAAATCAGTTGAGCAATTTAAAAATGTTAGCGAAACGGCGATTTAAGTCCTCGAGTGGTAGCAAAACAAACACAATTTTTTAACGAAATGAGCTGATGTTTTCCCCCACTGGTCCAGAATGGCCAGGAGGGCCCGTCAGATATTGTATGGACAAACTGCATTGCAAAATATGTGAAATGGTTCATAATTTGCTCTGTGATTAGCTTGTAGAAACCTCTGGCCTCTGCCTGATGGGTCCAAGAGTCAGACTGAATATTTCGATGGTAATGTTGCATTCTTACATACTGCTCTGAACAAAGTCATAACAATAACTTGCTGTTTAGAAAATGCTCGCTAGCTATATATATATATATCATCAGCTGCGATAGCTATTTTATATTTTTATCAGTATTTCATGAGTTATACGAAATATCTACTGCCAGATGAAGAGACAAATAAGAAGTATGATGATGATGACATGTTGTTGATATTGTTGTTGCTGTTTGGTTGTTATTGTTGTTGTTGCTGTTTTGTCCGTGCAATGGTCTGTTTCTCTGTCTATGATATATTGTCGTATTTATGTATATTTACATATAAATGGTTTATGAAATTATCAATGGTTTAATGAAATATTTGTTATCATAATGAATATACAGATGCTATAGGTAGGTGAATTTCGGGGACTCTAACACTAAATCTGCCCCCCCCCCTGCCCTCAACAGAACAAGAACGTTTTATAGAAACAAAAAGAATGGTTTAATTTTGAACTGTTTGATTTAAAACCATTTGTATTTCCTCCTTCTTTCTGCTAAAAAAAAAAAAACGGTGTCTGGTCAAAACAGCAAAATAGCAGTGATGTTATAATATTACGATATGACATTACTGTTATAAAAAAAAAAAAACAACAACAAAGAAACTTTTGGCTCTTTCAATACCAAATACTCCATACGTCCATCTTGCTGCTATCTCTGAGATGAAATTAATGATTCTTAGTAATTTAAGAAAACCATATATCCATATTCATAACAAGAGTTTGTATTTTAATGAAACACATTTCAAAAAGTGGATGTGAGAATTTGAAATAATGTATGACACATCGAAAGGACAGAATACCGGCAGTGAAAGGATTAAGTGACATTGCTATTCTTCATTCAGCATTACATTACTATGACAATTAATTGATAAGATAAATGGAAATTATATGATTTAAAATTATATGATCAAAATGAAGAGTGTAATGTGGGCAGTGTCATTGTCCAGAATAGCATCACTAAAAAGTAGTACTACCGTCGGAATGAGTAAGACATTCTTATGTGTCAATAACATGTCTTAGTTCACTCACATGTAAACGAAAACTTCACTATGGCAGTGTTAAATTCAAGTTCATTCTCAGGGATAGCATCACTATTTTTTTTTTTTGAAAAAAAGGGAGAGCTTCAAATGGCAGAGTCATCAGTTAGGATTACATCCGTACGTGTCAAAGCCGCTTTACAAATGAATAAGAACTTGGTGGTGGCTATGTCTTCGTGCAAGATTACACCATGTTACGAAAAAATGGAAACTTGACACGTCAAAAGTCATCGGTTTCGATATTTTTCTATATTGATTAAATGTCTCAACTCGCTTTACAGACAAATACGAACTTTAGTATAGGGCTGTAGTATGACAACACAAAGTTACAGTTAGGTGAATGCTGAATAATAAAGTGGCCAGATTCAGATCTAGTGCGCTAGTCCCTACTGTACATATGATCACTTCATAAAAATATCATTATGTGTACATATAAAAACATATTACTATAATGTCATTACATATCATGATCATGTCTATTGCATTACTTCCACTATAATGAACCAATTTGTCCTTTCTCCCCCCCCTCCCCCCCCCCTCCCCACTCCACTTTCAATCTACTCCCTTCCACCCACGCCACCTTCAGCCCACCCCCATCCATTTCTTCCTCCTCTGCGCCCCCTCCCCTCCCCCACCCCATGGACTATAATATTATGTACGTTTAAAAGAAAAAAAGAAAAGAAAAAATCAAGAGGACAAAAACTACTGTTCGTGGTCCTATTGTGATTCCATGGTGTTACAAACTTGTTATTATGAGCTCGTCAGCTATATTTTTGTTGATGTATTTCATGCATAATGACGCAATATCATGTCCTCTTCTGCCAAGCTATTTTTCTTTATTTTTTGTTTTGTTTTTGTTTTGTTTTATTTTATTATCTTATTTGTTTGTTTGTTCGTTTTTATTATTATTATTATTGTTGTTTCTTTTAGAGCTCTTTTAACACTATAGAATATTTAGAATTTTATTTCATATATTGCTTGTTCATCATCATACAAGCCTGATCTTCTTATGAGTACAATATACGAATACTTTATTCAACCATTATGAAACATATCGTGACTGCTGCGTCAAGAAAATAATGCACAAAAGTACAAAGAAAGAATATGACGTGTACAGAGTGAATATATGTACCTGTATATACACGGAGACAAACACATATCCAGACATACATACATCAACATTGTTGCCTTGAGAAATTAGACACAACTTTCCGAGAGGAGCCGCTTTTCCTTGTACAAAGAGAAGTTTGTTACAGGGCTAATGTTCTGTTAGACGATTACACCAGTCAGGTGTCTGGTATATCCTAACCGTCAAGATAACCTCTACCAGGAGGTTGAAAGACGTATATAGAACGTAACAGGTATATCTGTAGTGCACAAGACCTTTAGGCAATAGACTTCAGCAAGATTTCGGGACAAACTCAACCGGGTTTCCCGCAGAAAGTAAGTTTACAACCCGGAAGTGAGGCAAGCATGCGGCATTCGCAGTCTCTCGACTAGGCAAGGCAAGAATAAGATATCAAATGCTTTTAACATTAAATAGAATTTGGCTTAAGTCATTTGACACATCAAGCTGGGTAGGAATGGGCTGGTTTATGCTTATGCCATTAGCCGGTACTGTCACTTTCGCCCTTAGGGTGAGAGTCTTACACCCAGAATACTATCTGGATCCAGCTCGATGCCTAGACTCTCAGCACTTCACACAAATAAGTCAATAAGGTTCTGCTTCTTAAAACCATTTATCTCTCCCTCGTAAATAATCTTGTATCTCTGAACAAGATTTGATCTTCATGTCCATGGTCACGATGGACAACAATAATATCATAAAATACTGATAACTTACCGGCAATCAAGTACATCAACACAATCACAATGAAGACTAAGCGTTATTGTTTACGTGATTTTGCCTCATTTCCGGTAAGAATCGGAAGTCATTGTTTCTGCCGGAAATACGTCAGTCTTTTCCTACATAATTATTAACATTACTCACTACTATATTATCTGGAGAGTATGTAGGTTGAATTGGTTATGAATCTGCCATTCATAGAGACGAGTCTTCATCATAAATTTCTAACCACTGTAAGAGGGTCGAGCGAAAAAGTGAGACGAATTTTTTGGGTCGATGGAATTTTCCCGTATTTTGCTGAACTCTATAAAGTTCACCAATATCCCGGGAAATCCCATCAACCCATGACCTTGACCTTGTCTCGGCCGTAGGTTTTGGTTTGACCCTGTTAGGCTGAGTAGAAAATTTATGACTAAAACTCTTCGCTATGAGTGACAGACTCATAGCTTATTGAACCTGGATGCTCTCCAAATAATAATAGACCTATAAGTGAGTAGTGTTAATGATTTTATGACGTAGGAAAACGCCTGACGTGCAATCACGTGGGTTTATTCCCAAAATCTTGAATTCTACTATTCACTTTTCATAAAAACAACGTCCTGCGCATGTTACGAATTGAGATAGCCCTTATAAACTGTGAAGCATAAAATCATGTTTTGTTTGTAAGATACGAGCATAAACAGATATGGTAAACCGAACACTGGATAACCCTCATAAATTACCAAGCTAGAAAAGGGTAAAAAAAAAAGTGATACTATAATCCAAACATTTAAAGTAACCTTCAAAGATTCTAAGGCATTAAGTCATAATATCTTGTTTATAAGGCCAAAAGAAAAAAAAAAACAGATTCATAATCCAGTCTGCTAGTGTTGTCTGTGGTAATGAATGATACGAAATTTAACTATCAAAGGATGACGAATTTGTGCTATCTTCCTTTGTTCTACTTAAATGTTTAATTTCTTCTGAGAGACATGTTATTTTTGTTATTGTTATGTACGTTGATCTTATTTCAAGATTATGTATAAGATATTTTGTTATGAGCAGTGAATTCTGTTTATTTATTGTAATCAAAGAAATCATCGGGTTTTTTTTTTCATCATCAGTCATCTGGGCTAGTTAGCCTTTCATTCATAATTCCCCACCTTTCTCAAATTTCATTACGTGATCAGATTGTCATCCAACACAAAACCATTTTATAACCATTTTATTATTTTTTGTTTACTTTGTGTACCTATAAAACCTCACCATCTCTTGAAACGCTTTATCAAACCGTTTCAAAACCATATAACAGTCTTTCTCCCCCCAGTCCTAATGTTAGAAATGTCAATCAACCTAAGATTATTTTTTAAAAATAATTTTCATGTTTTCCCCCTCTCCCTCCCCCTCTCCCCTCCCCCCCCCCCGCGCCGTTCATTCCCCAAAGTTTATCAGTTCTTCAAAAGATCATCCACCACAAAACGAGTTAATTTTTGGTTATTTTATGTGATCCTCAGCCGTACCATCCACTTACAATCCTCATCGAACTCAAAACCCCTTAATTTCTTTATTTCTTTTTTTTTAAATGTGTGCTCCCCCCCCCCCCCTCCTCCTCAGCCACATTCTCTAGAGCTATCCAACATAAAACCAGTCTAATTTGATTATTTTATTGTGTATGTCCTTAAACCTCAGCATCTCTTAAAAACCTCAGTCAATTTAAAGCCAGTTTTTGGTTTATGTGATTCTTCCCCTGTCTGTTGTTTTCCAAACCATTTTCCTGAAAAGCTGTTAATTCATCTCAAAACTACATCACCACCCCGCCCCATGCCCCTCCCCCTTTTTTTTTTTCGCCAAAGAACATAGATATAGATCATAAGTTAAATACAATATCGCATGAATACAATGACATATTATGTAACGAACATTGCCTCAATAAATACACTTTGATTTTCCGATAACTAGTATGAACTTCTCTAAATTATAGGTACACAAAACTTTTGGCTGACGGGATAATTTAAAAAAGGAATATGATTTGATGATCCTCGTTCTTTGAGAAGTGTCATTGCAATTCTGTATTCTTGTTCACATTTTCAAAACTATTTGTATTTTGTGATGAATTACAATCGGATAGTAAGACTTTCTAACTGACACTATATTGACACTACATACATTATTTTTGTCATTATTTTGCCACAGTTTTGAAACTCTATAATACTGGTTGTTGTATTTTTCTTAACTTCATATTTTTAATTTTTTAGAAAATTGGTCTATATTCCAGTCCTATTCCAGACAAGATTACGAATCAAACTTTTGAAATAAAGCCAGTTCTGGAATGATGTTGTGAACTGAATATAAGATTTGACTTGAGGGAATTAAAATAACATAGAATTAAATTCTAGATAAAGGAAAACATTCGACGTATTTGCATATTATTATATACTTGGTGAAAATGACAATTTACTATGTCACTGATTTTACGAATATACCATTTATTGACTCCTGTTGGTGGTTAGAATTACTATCATTATGATGTTTCGAGCATTGCTACAATATGTACCATAATATATTTTATCACATAGCCTATGTCACATACAGTCATTCATTTTGCTTGTAGTTTGTTCAGCCTCCTGCTCTCCAATTATAACTCTTTGTGATCATTCCCTGAGACATCTCATCATGATCGAACTTCGTGTACCCCTTAGAAAAAAAAATGTTCAAATTGTAAATTATCAAAGGACACTGGTTTCATATTTTCTTTTCTTGTAACTACATGTATGTCCACACATATGTCTATTGTGTTTAATAAGTCTCGTAGTCTGCCTGTTCTTACTTTTTGTACAGTCTTCTGTTCAGTTCTGTTTTCGGCACTATGTCCCCACACCAGAATCTGTCTGCGTCATAAATCAAATCTGTCTCGTGTCACCTTTTAATTTTTGTTTAACATATAAGAGCATTAAATTTCTTTATTTGCTCTGACTCTTGACACAATTCCACGCTTACTAAAGATAGGCGTACTTATCTATCAATCTTTTGTTTGTTTGTTTTTTAGCAACACTGTGCTTATTTTAAAGAGCTTGATGCGCAAGTCTGAAATGACATATAAGCAAAACATCGCTTAACTGGATCCTTACCTTTGACTCAGTTTTATTCGTGAAAATTCTCTCCTTAAAGCTGAATTATGTTTAAGACGCGTATGCGCACACATAGGTATGTACACACACAAACACACATACGCCAGCACACATACACACACACAGAGGTCGGGAAAGGACATATGTTTACGGAAACTCTGAGATAGAAATAAGGAACTAAAGAATATAAGCGGTTGCGAATAAATAGCAACAATTAGTACTCTTCTCTAATTTCCGTTGAGTAATGTAATTCTCACAACAAACAAAAGGCTGTTTAAATTGTCTTTAAATTTTTACACCCAAAGCACCAACTGAAACATATGTAGGATTTGTCACATTTTCCGCATTCAAACTTAGCTCATAAAGTTCCAGGAAAAAAGAGATGACCTATTTCATTAGCTGTCCTTTGTCTTTCATATCTATCTATCTATATATGTATA
>JBCEWB010320191.1:4666-21923 GCA_039654565.1 Peronia peronii | reverse complement strand
CGCGCGCGACCGGATGTGAGAGTCTCACGCAACCGGATGTGAAGATCTCTCGACAGGCTAGGCGTACTAAAAATAGCACGTGTCCGAATATACACTAAACGGACAGGAGGTTAAGCCTTCTAAAAATAGCGCGTGTCCGAATATACACAGGGAGACTAAACGGACACGTGTCCGTATAGTGACTTTGTCGAGGATAGTTTATGTCTAATGAATTTGCTAACAGAAAAAAAGTTTTAAAAACAAAACCTCTTGACTTGTAAATATGCGATCATACAATAATCTATTTAGTCTACTTAGATGCTTGACATCTTCCTTTTTTTACCTTCGTCATCAGTCCTTCTCTTCAAACTGAGATTGCTTATCTTGCCAAATCTCGAGAATCGTTCCTGAAGTTCTTCCGATGTGACATTGCTAGATATTCCTCCTACAAAAAGCCGTTTAGTAACCACTTTGTCTTGCATGGCTGAAATACTTCAGAAGGCAATATTCAAGTGCCTATAGGCAATCAAGCTAGACAACCGATGGCACCAAGGGATTCATAACGTTTGTTTTCACCAAACCATGCTGCTGGAAGACAACGAAGAGATATAGTTGCCAGATTTATTAAAGCTATCCACTTTTCGTCGTGAAAGAGAGTAAGCATTTGTTATTTAGGGTTATATTATGAGTTTAGTCATTGGCTTGTTCACTTATTTGAACATATGATATTTAAAAGCAAAACCGATGTAATGGTATTCACAATATGATCAAATATGAAAACTGTGATATAGAAAGCCAAATTGGCCTTGACGTTCTTCAGTTTCAGAAACTATTTTATGTAGACTTCCGGTCTTGAAAGCGAAAGTACTCCAGTCGGTCATCAGCTTGAAAGAGAGAACTCCAGAACTGTATGGCTGCAGCCTTTGAAAACCTTTAAATCTATACTTCTTTCAAAGGCACTGATTCTATTTGTTATTTATATTTCTCCAGCATTTTATTACGGTGTATAGTTTTATGTTTGCCCAACTGAAAACAATTCTTTCAGCAGTATATTTTTATTTTAGGCAATAATTTTGATAATGATACTTGATAAGCTCCGTGTAGGATTGTAGGCCTGTTATTTCTAACCCCTATACTGCTACGCATATTTCCTCCCCCCAGTGCGAGAGAAATTTCACAAAATGGGCACAATCACCAGTGGACTAAAACGCAATTTCATCTTTGAGATTATAACCTGTTCAGTGCTCTCTTGATGTACAATGTAAGTTAGAATATGACTGGGGTTAGATGCGCTATTGATGTACAGCGTACGTCATCGTAGAACTGTGTTTTATGGTGATGTGTGCTGTATGTCAAAGGCGCATCTGACCCCAGTCATATTCTGGCGTATTTAGCACATCAAGAAAGCAATGAAGGGGTTAATGAGAGGTATAGGATATTGGCCTATACCTATATGATGCATCCTGTTCAGTATAGCTGTGAGCGCCACTCAGTCTACTTTGAAAAATCAGTAATTTTGACCAGTGATTAGTAGGATAGTGAGGCGGAGGAATTAGGTGCTTGCTTCTGTTTGAAAATGTTACTGGTTTGAATCCTGATGGGGGATGAGAAAGATTTATAATCCATGTTTTTTTTTCCTTCAGTGACTCGATAGTACACGTGGGCTTCTTGGGTAAAAAAGCCTAATAAATAAATAAAATAAACCTTTTCAAATAATGATGAAAACATTATGGCGATCCTCTGTGTATGTTTCACACATTAGAGAACTCCTGCTATTACACAGTGGATGAAGAGCAGGGGAAGAAGCCGCTGTCAAGGCAAAATTTCCAAATTTGTACTGTAATAAAATTCTACTTACTAAACTGGTTAAACACTTGAAGGAGATAATTTTACTTTTTTTATAACTGAAAGGCTACATACATTTCTACTGTGAAAAAAAAGTAATAGTAAGTATCTAGTCTTGGGAGTTGTTCCTGTAATTTGTTCCCAGATTGGGATCCAAGATGTCCCTTACTTGAAATGTACAAAGGAAATTAGGCATAATTTCTTATCTTTAAGTAGCCTAGATATCATGAGAGACCCAGAGCCATGTAAGATCAGTGTGCAAGATGATATAGATCATAAAATTTTATCATTTCAATTTTTAATTTGAAAGGCTCTTGTCCCTCTGTTTACCAGAAAATTCTTAAGATGGCATCACTCTCATTATAATAATTCAATAAATATGTACTGATATATTTGATGAGATTGAAAAGGTCATGGTGATTGAGATAGAAAAAGTAACCAGACCATGAAAAAAAACCATCTTGCTTCATTTTCTAATTTTTTTTTCATTTTTTTTCAAATTTCTTTGGAGTTCAATAATTTGCTTGATTTCCAGATGAAAGCAGACAACAGACTACCCCGGTCTTCTAACATGGGAACATTTAAAGTTATCAGAGAACAACCCTACATTTTTCTAAAAATAAAATTGTAAGTACCTGTATTGCTAACATTTTCTTCACCTGTTACAATTTTTGTATCTAGAGAACATTTTCTTAGGTCTGTGTTTTGTTTAAGTTTAGAATTCCCAGATGAATGTTTCATTGTTAGATCCATGTTAAATTGTAATTAATTAATAGAGCTGATAACAATGTTAGTACTGGTAGTCATTGACTTACGACTGCGTTTGGTTATGACTGACTGGTCATAAACCGATCTGATCGTAAGTCAACCAATATTAAGTTACCTTAAGTATATTATGCTCTGTAATGATATTGTAATCACCATAAAGTCATACTTTATTTCACGAAAAAATGTCTTAAACTTTAGAGGACTGTCCACCGGCAACTAATCAAATACATCAAAAAAGTTGAAAAACAATACGAAGAATTTTGAATTGCGATAATATAAAGTTAACTGATCTTCTCAGTTCGATATTTCATTTTTGTTCCTTGGACATTGTTTTTATCTTTCTTTAAATTTTCACACTTTTGAGGGTTTAAGTCAGACACTGCATGCTACAGTACAGATCGTTTATTATGTGCTAAACATACAAAATATAAAATACAGGTGCGGATGCTGCCGCTGGGACACGGAGATTGTCGTACACTACTTTCTACCGTCTGGCAAGCGAGAGTGATGCCTGCCTACTAGACGGTCGTAAAGTCGATCAGTCATAAGTCGCATAGGTCATAAGTCGATGACTACCTGTGATAAAATCAGTTGTTATTCACACAGTTGCTAACCTGATAGACCAGGTGTAAACTGAAATTTCTTTTACCTTTTGTCTGACTTTTATTTGAACCCAGAGATATTGAAGATGAAGATGTGGATGAGCTATCAGTGGTTCAATACAAATTTCTGATCATGCAAGCAGTGAAAGAAACTATCGGGCAGGTGAGTGTGTGAATATTTCATCAGTTTGACTTTTCAATGCTGAAAATGGAAGTCTCATGCCATCCAGTATTTTTTCAGTAGTTGCTTCATATTTATGTGACTTTTGTGATGGAAAAGTCCTATCTTTAATGCATAGCCAGTTAATATTCTACAGTGTTGCATGACTTTTTCGCTTTTTCTGTTTTTTACCAATCTTATTAAAAAACACTACATAAATATTATTATTTCCAATGCAAGAGGAGGTTATGAAATGCTGCAAACGGAAAAGTGTTTAAGACTGAAAATTGAGACACTTACCTGGCACGAGAGATACCGTTATCAGGGCCGACATAACCACCCACAGGAGATTGAAAGGTGTAAAGAGAACGCAACAGGAAAGAGAAAGTAGAAAGTATGCATATGTTGTTTCGTAAATTTAAATAAATTTGTCTAGTACTTGTAAGTATAAAAATCTAAATTTACATTCACGGATGTGCATGTCCTCCCATTTTTGAAAGGTTTTGGAGTGTTTGTGGTGTTTTTGTAGTGCATATTAAGTGCATACAGTATAAGAGAGGGTTGAATTTAAGATAAATGCAAAGTTCGGGAGCCGTAGCGCGATTTCTGTATAAAGGGAAATAATCCTGTAATAAAATAATTAAAATACATGTAGTGCCTCATTAGTCATTCAAGAATGCTCCCCGCCCCCCCCACCATTATTTAAAACGACTCTCTTTAATCAAACCTATTAGGTTGGTCCCAGCAAATTCAATTTAGGTGGACTTGACTATAAGTGTATGATACTTCAGTAATCAAAATAGATATAAGATGTTTCCATTCTTAGGCATGTTTTGTCAAACCAAGATGTACAACTATTAATAAACTAATATCACGGTATCAGAGGATTCAGCCGAGATACCTACCCCCTAGGAGGCTGAAAGGCTCCTACACCATAAACTGTATCAGAGAATGGCTTCGCCTTTGTCTTTTCAATCATACACTATACACACTTCCACTTGCAGACATTCGGTCAGTCAAACCAGTCGTGCTTGTCAGTGTTTCTTGAAAGCCAGTTTTGAGAAGTCGATAGGTATTCTTCAGTTTCATATTCAAAATTGTGAGCTTTCAGTTGACGATAAAGCTATTTTAGATCTAGACTGGCAATCAATGATGAATTTATCGAAACTTAACGTGTTGAAGGTTTATCGCTGCAGTTCAAAAGGACACTGATTTGTGAATTGATAAAGGTTTACTGAAAAAATCGGATATCTGCAGAAAGTATGCCATTCCAAACTCCACTTTGTCTACAATCTTGAAGAATTCAAAAAAAAAAAAAATGCAGAAAAATCACAAACAAACAATATAACAGCTACATAACCACACATTTTATATGTATGTATATACCTACAACAACAAGAACAACAAAAATGAAAATGAAGTGGCCTTAAGACATAAAGTTGCGGTGCGGACACTTCAGTCAGGGGAGGTAATTCGATAATTAAACTTGCATCCCTGTTTCAATTTAGCCTCTTCCGATACAACAAAATAGCGATAAAATGAAATGATTTCCATTCCCCGCAAATTTCGTTTAACTGTGTTAGAGTGTATAAGAAAATACAGTTCTTTGTATGATTTATCTTTTTAAGAATTTCTTCATCATATGTGTATTCTGTTTGAAGGTAGGTGCCTCTACACCCATAGATCTCTTGAAGCTACATGGCAATGGAATGTCATTACTAAGGATACCCAGCAGGTAAGGCAATAATTTGATCTTTGCTTCCTTTTCATAAGTAAATGATAAAATGTAAAGCCCTGGTTATTTTTACCCTTCGTGATAACGTTAAGTGTTGCATGCTTTTTAGAAACATTCTACGTGGATTTCCTTTTTAAGTCCTCACTCAGTCCTTGTTTTGACATGATGCAAATCTTTCTTTTCCAATCCCTTTTTTTATAACAATGTATAGTGTGGATTTCAGATGGTTAGGAGTAATTTTTGTCAGCTTTTGATACACTTAAATGAGTCTTTTTCATTCCTACAGTAGCTTTTCTGTTCAAAATAGTTTTTAAAATTACATTTATTCAGATGAAAAGTTTTCACAGATATGCAAAAGAAATGGATGAGTAAACCGTGTGAAGAAATTCTGCAGTTAGGCAATTCTGATTCTGATATGGATAATTTGGTACCTTCGTCAGAAATGCTGAAAAAGTTTGGGCTGCATTGACTCTGTATGGAAAGACTCCTTCACAGAAGCGATGTGCTATTCATGTCATGCAGGTAAGGACAGTTTGGTTTTATTGTTATTTCTTTTTTTTGCCTGACTGTATTTTTTGCTTGAAGAAATAAAATAAAACAAACATGCAACTACTGTTGAATTTTATGGTATGTTTTATCTGTGCGATTTTGTTCTAGGCAGTGTATCTTTTCAATACTTAGATTGCACTCTTTTAAATGACGGTAGATCACTAAGAGCAAAAAAGGGAAATTGAAATGGTTGACATGAAACAAAAACATATTATGTTATCAAATTTTAACAATAGAAAGTTACAAATTAAAATACATCACAAATTTACTTAAGATAATTTAGCAGATTTATCATATTTTTTTAGGATGTTTTGAAATAGATTGTAGATGAACATGAGGCTCATTTCTCTTTTTTTGGTTGTAGTGTAGCTTGGTGCTATTTCACCCAGTGTACTATTCTGCCCACCTAAAATAATGCCTAATAGTATTTTAACAGATGAAGTTTCAAAAATTTTTAGTCTCAATTGAAGCTTTATTTCTGCTTTATTTTGATTTATTGGCATACTTTTATCTGTTTGCCCCAATACAGTGTTTACATCTAAATATATCATATCCATGTGCTGTGCATCGTCTGCTAGAAATCAAGAAACTATCATTGTCTTATATCAGTATACTAGAGAACGAAAACTTTCTGGTTAGGAGTAAAACATTCTAAATGTCAAAAACTTGATTGAACTACAGAAAAACAATGCTAAATACATAAGATTTAATACATTCTTTAGTTTTTTAATGTAGATAATGCACAATATTCACATTTTTTCCTATTTGCGAATTTCACCACACATTTCTATAGATTATGTACTTTTTCACTGATGACAGATGTACTTGTTTTCACACCAATCCATAGTGCTGTTGCAGAGGTGGTTCTAATATTATCAGTGGCGGGGTTCATTATAAAAATTGTCCCATTTCAATGCTCTAAAGGTCACATAAGGCATAATTATAATCATTGTCCTCTTTTGTCATCAATGTATGAAAATGTAATGTTTGTCATTGTTTGAAAATGTATGCTTTGTAAGTATAAGGAAATTAGCATGTAAAATTACAGGCCTAACCAAGAAAAAAAACTAGAATATAAATGTGGTACATCATGTGAATCTGAATTCCAAGAACAACAAGAAACAAGAAAAAAAAAAAAATTTAAAAAAAATAAAACAGAACAAAAAAAAAACGCAGCCAGAGCAAAAGAAATGCTGAAAGACAAAAAGGAAAAACTGGAAGAAAAGGGGAAAAAAAGTACAATAGATTAAAACAAGTTTGTTCAGTATTTCAACACCATTATCACTTTCTTTATCAGCATCATCATTATCACCATCAATCATTTTAAACCACTTTTTTGCACAGACAACAATCAGTTTGAGTTAGTAAAGCACAAAAACGTTACAGTGTGTGGGGAATTTTTTTTTTTAATAATGAATTCTCAGCACTTCTTCTCTGATCTTGGTTTGTTTTTTTTTTTCACCTTATTTTCTCATTAAATTTATTAATTCTGTTGAGACCTCCCAAAATCTTTTACGGTTCTGCTTTTTCTTGTATTTGTGGTTTCTTGTCTTAGGCAAAATTTTAGACAATGTTTATGTCCACCCAGGCGAACATGCCCATTGCACCTGGGCGAACTTGAACACATGCTGAGCAAGTTTCTCTACATTGGGATGTTAATTGCTAAATAATCCAGCAATCATATCACATTAGTTAAAAAAGCTGTCACAATGTTAAAACAAATAGGAGTTGACCTTCCATCTGGGACAATTTATTAGATTGATATAGAGGGAGTAGGATTTGTATAGTTCAAACAAAGTCGTGATTATATATTATTTTCCAATAGTACCAAGTTACCCTTAAGTTATATGTCAGTCAGATTTGGATTAGTGTTAAAGCTATAAGAAAATAAAAATAAATCTTAAACAAAATTGATAAAGTCATATATGATTGTAAGTCGGGGAACAATATTGCATTGCCTTATTTAATATTTATTTCTGCTATTGGCTTATTTTTTTATTTCAGGAAAAATCTGTACTTCATCTCATGTTTCTTTTTAAGAATTGTAGAATCGTAACTAATGAGGCTATTTTGTTTACATAGATAGGACAGTGGCTTTATTAGGTACAGTGAAATCTGCTTAAAGTCAACCTCTCGGGACCGAGAAAAAATATTGACTTTAAGCAAGGTTGACATTATCCATTTTCAGGGGACCCAGTCTCTGGTAGGTCAAATTATGTGTTGTATATTTATTGAATTAGGTCTGTGCCCCTTATCCCTACAAAAGATCTCGAACAGAGCTCTCCTCTCTTTGCTCTAAGCTAATAACAGTAGTATTTTGCCTTGAGTCAACATCTTTAATAAGAAGCTTCAACTTTGTATCCAGATTAGGAACGTACTTTTCCTCGGACATTCTGATTATGGAGCTGAGAACAAAAGTTATTAATAGTTATAGGTTGACTAGTCACAGCGAGCGCAGAATGCAGGAATGAATGTGATCCAAAGATGTGACCTGAAATCGGGCGCAATGCTTGTCTTTGTGTGTGTGTAAACAAATTGGGCAAAGAGAGCTGAGTATAGGTAGGTGTTTGTGTATTTTTCGCACAAAGTGAGGCAAGCGAAGAGGACCAAGCCTTGAACTGTGTGCCTCTCGGAGAAGTATGTATGTATCAAGGTCAGTTGTACTGATTGGGTGTGTGTCCGCGGGCTTGCCAGCGCATGTGAGAAGGGTGAGAGCCGAGTGTGGAACTGCTGTGTGCGTCTGTGTTTGTGTATCCCCGCCAATGCAAGACAGGTGAGAGAGTCAGGCTATAATGTGTTGTAACAAGGCGTCTCTCTCTTTCTCTCTCTCTGTCTTTTTTTTCTTTGACTTTACAATTTACTGCTGTCAGTCGGCCAGCATGGGTCTTTTGGAGTTGACTTTAAGCGAGATCAATTCTGAAGCCGTTGACATTATCAGAAACAAAAGTTGTGAAATATAAGGAAAAAAATGGAACTGTCCACTGTATAATATTATTAATGATTTGAAGAAGACATTTTTCTGTCCATTATTTTTCCAGGCATCCTCAACGCTGATGGGCCTGGCATTTGATTCTCGTAGTCTCAGATGACAGAGAAATGGACCTTATATATGAAGCTAGCCTTGAAGATGTGCATTTCAGCATACATCAGAACCAGTCAGTGCCTGATACTCTCTAGATTGCATTATGGAGTACGCAAAAAGCCTGAGGAAGTTGAATTCAGAGTGTTCTTTTTTCTTCCATATCATGGCTAGATGAATGGCTGTTTTTTAATATTTTGTAGTGAAGAGAAAGGCACAACTCCAAACCTTGCAAAGGGAGGCATGATCCATCTTTGAGCAAATGCTGAACCTGGACATGTGTAGATATTTGTGATGTTTTTTTCGTGATTGGGCACAATTATTTCCCTTCTGTAAGTTTGAGGTTCATCCTGAGCATGAGACTCAGAAATTTTGTTGATGTCAATTGAAATAGTACAGTTCTCATAGTCTTAGTGATTGATATGTGAACTGCCTTTATGGGGTAAGGCACACTGTACAGCATAATGCAGACAAAGATTCAAGAAATTCTTTGTGGTGTCAGTGGCCTAGTGATTGGTCATCAGACTCGGGATCTGGGCTCAAATCCTGACTGGTCCCGACATTTTGCCCCAAGGAAAGACATTATATACATTTCAGGTTAATCCAGTCCAGGTTAAAATGGGTACATGACCATAGACAGTGAATGATATTGTTAGATTGGTAAGGTTTATTATAGTGCTTAACAGGCATCCACCTTGTATGCTTCCCAGGAACTAGACAATGTATGTGAGTTTCTTCATTGGGTCTGTAGGAATAATAAGGCATTGTAAAGTGCTTGGAGCTTGCACACTATACATGGATGGGTGCTATAAAAGTGATCTCTGTTAATATTATTATTTTTAAACGTATGAAATTCTAGCAGCTTAACTCACTTTCAAGTGTTCCAACTGATGACCATCATAGGCTTTTTGAAAAGGTTGACCTCACAGGAGGAAAGAAAATTTGATTAGGCATTGCATAGAGAAGATCTGACAGGTAAGATGAAGCCTGCAGTGTGATTGAGATTTCTAGTTGTTCTCAAAAAGTATGAAATTTCACAGAACAAGATTACCATTGAGCACAGTGTCATTGGGATGTGACTGATCTTGTTACTGTTATGGACTTGGCAGATCAGCAGAAGACAGAAGACATGGCACTGAGAGCCATGAACTGTTTTTGTTATGAAAATTGAAAAAATTATCAATGCTTGAAATCAAGATGTATCATGTATTTTCATCTCCAGCCATCTAAACTTTCATTCATTGGAGGTTCAGTATTTTCCAGGGCTCGTAAAGACTTGCTTTTTTTATAATATAAACTTTATTTCATTTTGATATGCATAATACTATATATAAAAGTGTATTGTTGAAGAATATGGAATAAATAGTGAATACAAACATCCAAGCATACTGTGATATTTTAAGTGTGTATATTCAAACTCTACATCTTTGCATTCATGATGCTAATGTCAAAAACACATACTTCCACAAACAGGTAAGCCCTTTTTGAACACAAATCTGTTCCAGTCTTATGCATTAATGCATAGTTTCAACTATTCTTTTCTATTATCCAAGTGGTCCTCTGTGTTAAATCCACTTTTCACACAAGAAAGGGATAACTAACTCTGAATCATAGCCATAGTTCCTGGCTGTTGAGAGTAATGGAGAAGAGATTTCACTGTCATAGGCTTGGGATAGTAAGCTTCCATTTCCATCCACTCCTTGGACACATTTGTAGATAAGTACCCTCTTGATTGAAGATATGCCTGAATAATTTCACCTGAGCGACATAATTATTACTTGTTCTAATCATAGACTTTTAATTCTATGCTTCCATGCATGACATGAACAATACAACACATATTATAATCTACATGTACATCCAGCCATACGATGGTGATCTAAGGTCTGTTTACTAAATTGTAACCTTTTTTTCCTTTGCTTTTTCACATTGATATTCAACTAACACTCACTTTGATCACTATTCCAAACTTGCTCGCCCAAAAGTACACATAGTTATACAATACACAGATATTGCATCTAATTATATCTTTACAAACTTTAACAAACACAAAGAGAACAAAGATAAAGCAAATAAGTATGGTTAGTTAGTTACAGATGTTGCAGTTAATATAAATATACCTGCTACTACAGTGCGACTATAATATTATGCTCTGTATGTCGGAGTAACTTACAAACCTATATATATGTCTTATATATAAACATGCATTTTTCTATAATTTAAAACAAATTTCGCATTGCAAATAACCCTAGGGATAGGGAGGTTAGGTATTTAATCATAGAAGCCAGTGGGACCTTGTAAGATTGAAAATTCTATCATTAGAAAATAAATAAGTCTGATACTTGTTCATTACATTTAAAGTATGGAGCAACAAAAATGCTTGCACAATTCCCAAATAGAATTTACCACGACTGACCATTTTGTTGTTGAAAAAAATGCATAAGTGCTGAGGTTTTGTCAAATATATCAAATAAGAAACCTCACTGAACTGGGCATTTGTTGTCTCTTTCTTACTATGCCTAATAATAAATTCCTCACCAAACACTTAGCAACTTAGTAAAAGGAAGAACAACAATTGTCTCAGTTGTTTATGGAGCTGACACACTGATAAAAAAACGATTAGATTTTAGAGTCATTGACAAGACGAATTTTAAAATCTGCCTGAGAATAATATGGAAAATTTTGATCCCCTCTACAATGTTTGAATATACACAGTTGCATAAACATAGATGTCTATAGATATCTACGGAGGGAGTGTAAAGGAAGTTCCATGAATGAACATCCATATGTGATATTACATTCAATTCCGTGTGTTTTATAACATTCATGTATTAATACAGTTTTTTAACTTTATGATTCTCACAATGCCTTGGGGTGGCATTTATGCTTTTAGATGAAAGACAAATTTTATACATTAAGTACAAATTTTAAGGCATCATATGCAAAGAAGCTTATGTGTAAAATATAATTTGCTGAGGAAAGCAAAAGTGAGAAGCTGTTATATATGTTAAAAAAAAATATTTTTGTTTTAAGATGTGGACGGAACATTAATGTATAAGTTGAGGACATCATAAAAGTGGGTGGATTTTCGTAATTCTTTGCTCACTGTTGAAGTTTACCATATCTGCAAGTTGGACTATGTCACTAAAGAAAATACATTTAATTATCATCTGCTGTTTCCATAATAATTGTAAAATATACAGGTTCTATTCAACTTGATATCATTGTTACTACAAAGCATTGTAAACATCTTGCAATCGATCATGATACAGACTGGAATATGTGAAAATAAATGAGTGAACAAGTATGTTAAAAAAAATACATAAGTAAATAGATAAATCAATAAATAAAAAGAACTAAAGAGATTGATAAATAAATGATAAATAAATAAAAACAATAAATTAATAATCTAAAAAAAAAGTCATTATTCTAAAACATTTCACTGGTCACTGCTTGTGCATACCGATCTCAAGGCAAACATGGCAGATTCTAACATGAACTTACATAGCTAGCCCTTCTGACATATGGTTAAAGTTGTGTGTAAAGCATGTAATGAGATATTCTATGATATCCCAGCACAGTGAGGAATGTCTGAAGCAAATCTAGACATAAAAAATAATACGTAAAGCATTGGGTGATCTCCTGAACTAAGCAGCCTCTGCAAACATGGAGAATTTATTTATAGATCTTAACCATTTGAACACAACGATGTAACAAGGAGATTCATTATTGTAGCAAAAGAGTTATGAGTGATCAAGTCAACTATACAAGGCCTGAACTGAATTGACCTGTGGACGGAAAATGAGGTGACTTTAACAATCAACAACCTTACCAGTGACCAAACACATTAGACATACCAAAACCAATCATTTTTGGCCTGCTGAAACAAAGAAGACTGTATTATATATTGTGAGAAAATAAAAGATATCATGATACTCTGTGCTGAATCATGTCACAGATGCTGAAGCCAACACAATGAATGATTTGTATTGCGAAATCACCCAGAGAAGCAGTTGTTGAAGGGGAAGTTGTATCAGCTGTATCATTTGTAACTTTTTAAATGTACAAAAACACCTGCAGTATTAAACATATGTTAGCGAGACAGTTGTGAATCACAGTACTTGAAATTCAAGAACAAAAGTAAAGAATAAGATTAAAATAAAACTTCGGTATGAGTAATTTTACACAATCATAGTCATCATAACCTGACAGGACAGGACATAAGAGATAAGAGAAAGAAATGTTTTCCTGGCAATGAAAATGTAATGCTGTACATCACAGGAACAGATTATTTTCTTCTGTCATTTTCTCAGGATACCACAGGCAGAGGGAGCAACAGAACACCTCTACATCGCTAAAATAAACTAGGATTAGCAACGAGACAAATCACAAGTCTGTCTCCATTTGGCACATTCCATACAATGTCAGTACTTATGACAGTGATGATACTTTGATAGTTCATTTTTAGCATTTTGTAGATAAAAAAAGCAACAACAAAACAATCTGTAGCACTAGTCATTTGAGAAGTTACGCCATTACAATACTACTGATGTAATAGTAATACTACCAATATTGCTCGACCTCTCTTTCACTGACATTAACTGATAGTCTCACACTCAGCAGTGCCATGGCCTATCAGTTGCCCTTGGCATAAGGCTGAATCATGTTTGAATCATTGTAGAGTATTGACAACACTGTTAAGTAGGTTGAACATAAGAAAATAAAAACTGCACAAAAATGTGATGTAAACTTTAGAATTTGAGGTTTAAAGTATTCATGATGCAATGCTTCTCAAAGGTATGAAAAGATGACAAAGGTGATCCATGAGCAATGCTTTATCACGTATTCTTCACATACTGTCACATGTAACAATGGACAATGTTTAAGAATAATTATGTCGAAACGCGAAGGCGAAATGATAAAGTCGTGCTCTGGAACTTTGAATCTTTTCCCAACTTTCAATTATATTTTACTTTCAACCGTTGAAATAAAAAGGTATACAAATTTAACATTTTTTTGTTAGTTATGAAAAGTTATGACTATTTCCCTTCCTCTTTTTCATGGGAGATCAAAATACAACAGTGGGAAATAGAATAGTCTGTCAATCACACAATCAGTAGCAAAGGAACAGTTGGTCAATTCAAGCAAATTATTACAAAGATGGCTGTGTTTCACGATATTTCTTATTCACATGGTCCCTGAGGAACGAAGTGTCTCACTCTATCTCCAAAACTTCAGATTCAAATATTCACCATCTCAATGCAATAAGAGTGAAAAAAAATCTTTGTAAAAAAATAAGAAGACTGAAAACAGTAATTTCTGGTAAAACAAAACTAATAACAAAAGAACAAAGGAAAACAAACAAGAGACAAATAAATGTCATAACAAAACATATTTTCTGCAGCCTTGTGACAGAATTTTGGTTTGAACTACCTGAAGAGATGACATGGCATGGCATTTGCTGATGCACTTCGAGACAGTTCATTTGGAAGCATTTTCTCGAAACTATTAATAGTGGTAGAACACCCCTCTGGTGACAAATAGCACGCTGAAGAAGAACTCAAAGGCAATATTTTCTTTTCAAAATATCGATGTAATCTTGGGTGGACTGAGTTAAAGAGGAGGAGAATCTTGGTGGATCTTTGGTTGGTCGTAGCACAGGTTTGTTGTGATCATGTGGAGCTGAGAGAAAAGAAAAAGTGAGACATAAAAATGACTGAATTTTGTTCTCATTCAAGTTGTTTTTCACAATGGATCTTTCTTACTCAGCTCTCTGGTGCCAGATGAGCATTAAAGTTACTTTGTCAAACTTTACCTCCTATTTCTCAAAACAGC
This sequence comes from Peronia peronii, assembly GCA_039654565.1. NCBI lineage: Eukaryota > Metazoa > Mollusca > Gastropoda > Systellommatophora > Onchidiidae > Peronia > Peronia peronii. The sequence continues at coordinate 7,371 of JBCEWB010320191.1, read as the reverse complement.
CCAATCTACCTTGATCATGCCTGACCTTTCCCAGACACTGTTTCTTAATTTATAATTTTTTTTTTTTTTTTCCAGAAAAGAGTGCTAGGATAAATCAAAGCATTTCTTTGTATTTATGGGCTATAACAGGATGAGGTGGTTCATCATGTTTTTCCAAAGTAAAAGCATATCACAGAAAAGTATGCTGGGTCATGTTCATGCATGATGTCTAAGAGCAGGTGCTCCAAACCCGCTTCACTGACCCGTCACGCGACTACTTTTTCTCAAATTAAACTCATGTTCAACAAAATCGTACATACTTAATTTTCGGCACACATCAATAAAAGTTATACGCTAAGAAAGGGTGATTCAAGATCTTTTTAAACATATGCTTTTTCAAGCCATAGACAGCCATAAAAACTATTTTTAAGCGAGTTGAAAGAGGTCAGTTGTCGAAAAACATCACGCCCGGCCCGAGTATGTAACGAGCATGTTTGTTGTTTTTATTGCACAGTCTCGCGGGCGCCGGCCGTCAATCGTACTAACACATCGATATGTCACTTGAAAAGAGGATTTAAAGACAATTATTTTGGTATATATAATGTATTATATAAATGTGGACGCCTCTAGCTTAAAATGTGGAGGAAAGTTCAAAAAGAAAAAAAATCGATGAAAAAATTAAATAAACGGTGAGGACTGCTCAGACCATATATCAAAATAAACCTCAGCTTCTCAGCTTTACTTCTCAACAAGTTCGAAACTAAAATCTCGCACGGAGCCCGGGAGACTTGCCACACAAGTTACCCTCCTTCTTTGTGAAAGAGTGAGCAATGGCGGCTGCCTAATAAAATAGAACAGGACCGAGTCGGCCGGATAGCGATCAGCAGTCTGTTTCTTTATGCATAATTTGTATCATCCATGGATCCCAAGACAGATTAATCCATAGTGTGTGTTAATGTATAGGCCAAGAGAGGTTTTGTTTGTTTTATGTTTTGTCTTCTTCAATGTTAACCGGAATTAACTTTTTGCAGAGTCCTAACATTGTTTACTGTAGCAATGTAGTCATTCACCTATTTGAAAACATAAGTATAGAACATTTCATTTAGATCTAGATCTACGCCTAATACTCTAGTTTCAGTCATATTCTTTTTCAAGTATTGAACAGTCTAGACTCAAGATCTAGATAATTTAACAGACAAAGATTGTCTTTTTTTTTTTTTTAAATAAAATTTGAAAAGTTTTTATATAAGTACATTTTTTATGCAGTATATGCTATTTTATTGGTATTTTTAAATATGAATTGTTTGATTTGAGTGATTTACTTTGATATCTTGACTCTTTGCAAAAAAAATTATACTATTTGCTTTTTTCATTACGTAATGTGACCTCATTTTGGTCAGTTTGTAATAAATTTAAATCAAGGCTTATTTTGATAATTTGGTGGAAATTTTTGTTTCTTCGGATGGATTGGACTAATTTTTGGAGTGAAAAGTATTCCAATGGGAAGGCAACATGAATAAACTATTACTGGAATGATTAACACTCATTCATCTTTCCTTCACATAAAGCATTTTTAACATCTGACACATGAACAGTTTAATCAGGCTTAGCAAATTTCTTAATACCTATGACCAAATTTATACAAGTCAAAATTCTAAGAGGCTGCTCATTGCTCAGTTTTTTTTCATTTTAAAGGGAGATATAATATTGATATTAGAAAGTTGTACATCTTTGTTTGACAAAACATGCCTAAGAATGGAAACAACTTATACCTATTCTGATCTCTGAAGTATCATACACTTACTAGCCTCCATCATTTAGGCTCCATATTATGACACCTAAAAATAAAATGAATTATACCCATTCTGATCTTCTGAACAGGCAGTCAATATATTTTTCCACTTACTGGCCTCCAGATGCTTTGCTATACTGCGATCTAATTCAGCCTTGATCTTGTTACTGAGTTCATCGTCCTGGAAACCGTTGACTCGGCCCAGGTCAAAGCTGTTGTTGCTGACAATAGAACTGTTGAGGTTTCCAATGCTGCCTGTCAGTCGATTGCGGTGGTGGCGCTCGTTGCTGGTGACACAAGAGCAGGCAAATTGATGGGAGCAAGAAATATAATGTATCTTTATAAATTTTTTAAATTGATCTTAACTCAGGCTGCATAGTTCTATTCTCATATATACCCAGCATGGAAAGGGAGTGGAGTGAAGAAGGAATTATCTTTACTGATTCCTTCCACAAGGATAATTATCCTTCCACAAGGATAATTATCCTCAGTGATTTCTTGAGTATTGGAAACTATCACACAGTACTGATTCATGTGGCATTGGCATTTGGTGGACCTCTATACTTCACAATACACGTGCTTTGGTGTTTACCCATCAGAAAACTTACTTGAGTTTTGATTTGAGATTAAAACTTTTCTCAGTGGCCAACTGGAGTTGATCGCTGATTCTCAACCTCCACTTCATCTCAGATTCGTACAGTTCCCTGAAACGTTTTGCCTCCATTTCCTTGGTCTCTCTCTGAGCCACAGCCTGCTCATACCGCACCCGCAGGTTGTTGTTCTCCTCCTGCGACACAAGCCAAATCATCAATGAATGTGTAATAACTACAGTCAAGTCCGCTTAAATCGAATTTGCCGGGACCAACCTAACGGGTTTGATTAAAGAGACTTCATCTTCCAGTTTTTAACAGGGGGGGGGGGGGGGGGAGGGATT
>JBCEWB010320080.1:0-21924 GCA_039654565.1 Peronia peronii | reverse complement strand
TTGCGGCGTACAACTATCTCAAGTAAGCCTAAGATGAGATAGTTTGCCCATTATAGGAACTCTTCATTCACATCTTGTGTGCACAAGTATCTCAAGTCTCGAGTTGAGATACTTGTCAGGTCAAAAACTCTAACTTGATGCTTACGATAGTTGGTTTTTATGCCATAATATTAAAAGCTCTTGACAGAAAGGTTTAATATTTGGTATGAAGATGCGCCTTTGGTCTGGCCATGTAATGATGCAAAAAAAACGATTTGACCAAAAAGTCGACTTGAGATAGTTGTATCTCTTGACCAAAAAGTCGACTTGAGATAATTGTATCCCACAGGGTCGACATATAGAATATTTTTTGGCTGTAGAAATATTGTTTCTGGGAAAGACATAGAAAAAAGGACAGAAATAAGAAAGAAAGAAGAAAGAAAGAAAGAGAAGAAAGAAAGAAAGAAAGAAAGAAAGAAAAACGTGTAATCTTTTACGAACAATTTTTGTAAATGTCAGTAAAGAGGAATCAAATGGACACGACTGTATACCGGTAGTAATTAATATATTATCGGTATGTACTTTTCTTCTGGTACACTCTATGCGCACAGTATAATTATGAATATATCATATCTTCTCACACAACAATATTATGCGGAGGGAGAAGTGGTGAGGAGATAAAGTGGTGGGAAGATAAAGAAGTAGAGTTAACATGGTGGAGATAAAGTAACAGTATTTGCTGTATGTTATCTGTGAAGAGTAATGTGTCATACTTATTAGAATTCCAGGTCATTCATAGAAAGTTTTGTTACACAATATCACCTGTAGCCTTGTCTTATTGTATGTTAACCTTTGCACTCGGATCTACTCAGAGTGGCTGATAACTCTACTGAATCGCTTCTGTTTCCTTTGTATATATCGAATGTTTTACACATTCGATCGCGTATTTCTCTTCACAGCGCGACTGACTACTCCCAAAGATATCGTTGCTACTCCACAGCAAGTGCTGTTCTGTCCTTTTCAAGACAACGCCCGCAACGTCGATAGAATAGGCTTGGATTACCCTCTGTGAAAATATAAACCAGAGCCTACGTCATGGCTGCATTATCACACGTGCACTCTTGGAACATAACTCAGGTGCACTGATAAAAGTTGACAACAGAGAGCCGTCTCATTTTTGTCCCATTCACAAACAGCTCTAACATGTAAAGAGTATCCGGACTGTTGGGTGATTAGAAAGCAAGCATCGCGTCCTAAGTAGAATTTTGGTTATGGTTAAAGCCCCACGGGAATGAAATAATAATAATAATATAATAATAACAATAATAATAATAATAATAATAACGATAACAACAATAATAATAATAATAATAATAATAATAACAATAATAATGATAATAACAATAATAAAAATAATATTAATAATCCTGGAGAAAAAAAAAAAAAAAGCCCACGCCATTAGTGTCAGTCGGGAAGCTGGGATAAACGATGTTGAAATGTGTTGTGATGAGAATTGGTCGTTGAAATGTTTTATCATGAGAATTGGTCGTAGAAAATGGGAACTGAGTTTTGTTTTTGTTTGTTTGTTTGTTTTTTCTTATTATTTTATATATTTTTAAGCTTTTTATTTTTTTAAAAATTAATTTTTAATTTCAAGTACAAGCAATAATTCCCCTATTTAATTGAGTGACTACTTTACTTATTTTAAATCTCATGCTCCAAGTCGAAGCCCATCTAGCATTGTCCCAGTATTCATTCATTCATTCATTCATTCATTCATTCATTCATTCATCCATTCATTCATTCATTCATTAGAAGCCCAGTAACTAGGGGGCCATACCAAGAGAGAAGAAAGATAACCGAAATTTGTTGCTGCTGATCGTACTTACTTCCCCATTGTTGTGGCTGTCATGTTATGCATTGCATGCAACATTTTTAATTCATCATAGGTGAGACTATTGCTGGAGCTTGTGTCAGAGAGCCCGAAGACTTGAGCAGGTTGAGAACTGGGGCCATTTTCTCTCCCATGCCTGAATGCTCACAGTGTTATGTGTTGAATATATAAATAAAAAATTGATGTGTCTGTAAGACACACATATTATGTCGAGTGGGAGAGAGAGAAAGAGAGAGAGAGAGATGGGGGGGGGGAGAGAAAAAAAGAGAGAGAAAGAGACCAAGCCTACAGTCAAAGGGCAGTAACTCGATCACTTTACCCTCAAGCAATCAATTACCAGTTCTCTCATCCTCCCCACAACTGAAGATTCTTAAAAAGAAAGCTCGGTTCATGTTTGTCCTTCGGTTTGAAAAGCTGATGGGAAGACCGCCACGAAAGACGTAAAATATGCTGGGAGAGAGGGAGGGGAAGAAGGAAATGGGGGAAGGGGTAGAGCACTGAGGAGGAAGGATGTTGGAGCGTAGGAAAAATGATCAAAACGCAATGACTCTTTTAATAAGTAGACTCCATCTGTTTAGTGAGACAATGGCTATGCCCATTTCAGTCACTCCAGTCCTGTTGGGAGCACTGTCTGGGGTGACTCTGCAGTCCAGTCCGTGAGTGGCAGTTTTATATATATATATATATATATATATATTTTCAAAAGATGTTGATTGTACAGCTGTAATCAATGGATAGCAGATCACGTTCTTCTGTCACAGTGTCAAATAAGGTAATTGATTTGATTGTCGAGTGTATATATATTTACTTATTTATTTTGTTTTATTAAATTTTATATGGAAACTGACTGTTTAGTTTCGACAATTCGAATTGCCGAGACAAATTTACATACACAGTATTATAAAGATAGTGAACGAATTGTGGGTGCTTCACTTTTATTTTCTTCTTCTAAAGATCTGTCTTGGAGGAACAGTCTTCAAGAAATCGGTAATGCCGGGAGTTTTTCTGAGGAAAAAAAATGTAATATGTGTGTGTGTGTGTGTGTGTGTGTGTGTGTGTGTGCGTTTGTGTGTGGTGTATAAATATGTATGTGTGTGTTCCACCTTCCTTTTCGAATCGCTTTTTGTTCATCTGGCTTTCTTATACATCGACAGTCAAGTTTTGTTCAGATGAACTTGTTGACAAGCTAATGGACGCAAATAATATTGGCATCAGCAATGCAGTATCAACAACAGCAATACCAAGAAAAACAACAACAACCGCAATAATAAAAATAGTTCACGATGATCAATGTTCCAGTTCTGAGTCTCCCCGCCCCCTCCCTCCCCCCCCCCCCGAGTAATCTCAGTTAAAACACAGATTGTCTTGTTTCAGTTTTCGTGTTTTCAAGTTGAAACTTTTATATCTGTGTTTTATGAATGCCCACATGAACATAATTATATATAGCATTCGAATATATGTTGTGTAACCATGGAATCTGGAATGAAGGCATCTACTTTGTCTGCATACTTAATTTCCTGAAGAAAGTTTGTACAGCTTAGCAATGTCAAATGTCAGTTGTCAGTTTTTTAATTGCCGATTTAAGTTTTCTGAATACTTAATTTCCTGCTGAAAGTTTGTACAATCTAACTCGATGTATGTCAGTTTGATTGCCAGCCCTGGATATTTTGTGACTGATCATATCATTTCAGAAACTATTTGCCATTTTGTGAAAAACAATTTAAGATTTTGAAAGAAAGCCTAGATTTGTAAAATTGTTGCCTATGAGAACTAGTAGCAATGGACTCGATGCATCTGGATTGAAAAAGCAAGTTGCTTTAGTGCCTGTGTTCAGAATGTGATGTCAGCTGGATATGTGCCAAGCCCATCACCTTGTGGAGATTCCAAACCCTGAATAGCTCAAAATAATTTCTTAGAAATTTCATTTATTATCAAAGTGTTACTATGAAATAATTGAACTTATCTTTTTTTTTTTCCAACTGAGAAGTGTTCACTGTGCATTGATCCATTGATTGAATGTAAATTTGTTTTTCAGCTGAGACATTGGCTGTTGTTTTCTCATGTTCTTGTGTTGAGGTAGAATTGCATTATTTTATTTAGTTTTTCCAGTGTGTACTATGATATGAAAGCATATGTGTGATATATATTATGTAGACTGTGTATTTCTCAGCAGTTACTGATAACCCCAAAACAATACACAATTCGGTACATGAAATCGACAGCTGAATCTGTTTGATTGCTTAGTCATTCTGTTTTGTTTTGCCCCATTATACATGTATTTTCCAATTATAGAGACTAAAATTTGGTAAGAAAATAAAGGAAAAAACTTGAAAGAAGTAAAGTGGAAGTACAAAATGTATGAATTTGTGTGGATAACAAAAAGTTATATTGAAAATTAATTTTCTTTTCGAAGGGTAAAAAGTATTCATTTACCACAGAAAATTATATTGAGAATTTGTGACCGTCTTTATCAACATTGAGAGTAATGATTATTTAGATATAACACATACAGGTATCTGGCAATCTTAAGAAATTCATAGTTCATAGGCATATGATTTTGACGTGGATGAATCAGAAATATTTGTGCAGCTGTTGAGTAGCAATTTTGTTCCATTTTTCTGATTAATTTTTTTTTTTTTTTCAAATTTTATTGTCATACTTATTTTAGTGCATATGTCTATGAATCCTGTGTTCACTGGCTGGGTCAGCCATTTATCCATGTTTTTTATGTGGACAAAAAGAAAAATCACTGAAATATTTTATAGAGCAGTCTCCTGAACTGAATTCTTTTTTTTCTGAGGGGGGAAAAAATGTTTCGGTGGGTTTCATGAATTCCTTTTCCTGTTCAAGTTGTCTTGTAATAATGATTATTATGTATTGTCCGTTCATGACCATGTACAGTGTTGCTGTGTATCTTCATGCTTTTACATGTACGTATAATTGTTTTGTCTTGATTTACAACCCTATCGTAAAGTCACAACATTTGTAGGAATGTGTTAGGAGAAGCTCAACCTTCTGAGATGCACATCAACTTTCAAGAGCTGTTGTGGCAATGTTACTCAAAAGACAGTGAAATATCAGCAACCTTACAGTGAAACTATTGATCTACTGAGTACTGGCTGTCAATAAAAATGTGTATTTCTAGACATTTCTTTATACAAAAATTACTCAAAATTTCATTTATTTCATTTGTAGGTAGTCTTGGGTCAGTAGATATTCAGAAGGTCACAATGCCATCATTGAACGGATACATCTTGTTTGCTTCATTTTCTGTATTTTAGAAACAAATCAAAGGAATTGTGGTCATCTCTGGTCAAGAAACATTGCTAGGTAGACGCTGGCTTATCACTGTGTTTGCAAGGCTGTCAGTCCTACAGTGTACACATATATACTCCATATCGTATTCTTGGATATTTTCCCAAAAGGCTCCTCTGAATATTTCATAACTGTTCAAGAGGAGAAACCTAGCACAGTCTCGGTATATTCTTAAACAAAATTAAATGGGCCGTTTGCATTGTTCACTGTTTATTCCTCCTCCTCCTGTTTTTTTGTTTTGTGTGTGTGTGTTTTTTTTTTTTTTTTTTTTTTTTATAATGCAGTGGCTGATTTTTCACTGCAGATAAGGATCAATGATTGTTTTTATCAGTGTTTCCCCCCCCCCCCTACAGTATCATGTACCATACAGCTTTCAGCGACGGTGGCTTCAGGTAGTTGTATACACATACATATATATATATGTTCATTTGAGACCAGATTTTTTCTTTGTATTTTCCTTTTCCATTTTTTTCCCTCCTTTTCCCTGTTTCTTAATAGATTATGGAAGCAGATTCAAATGCTCATATTTTGAAGTCATGTTTCAGTTATATCACTATTAGAGAATATTTCAGTTTTATTCAAAGGCTGTGAATAATTTTTGCAGTGGCCAAAAAACAAAAAGGATAATCTCCACAACCACTCAGCTGGGCTTGTACTGTTCATATACCGGTAATGATTATGAGTTTATGAAAGTGGATTGCGATTGCTCTTTTTTTTTTTTTAACATGTAATTGTAACACTACTCTGGAGTAGTAGAACAATTGCCGTAATTAGTATAAGGTCACACTAGACAAGTGAGTTTTACACTGATTCATTGGTCACAAGTAGTCACCTCACTGTAGGAAAATTTGAAAAAAAAAAAAAAAAAAAATTCTCTTGTCTTTGAACAAGAATTCCTGTAGCTTGTTGATTGATTTCATTTGCAGCTCTTCCCTAATCCTTTTTTTTGTTTTTTTTTAAGCCACCCATTTTATTACTCCATATTTTGCCACACTGCATCTCAGCCATTCTAAACTACATATTCTTGCCGTCCTCTCATGATTTACATTTACAATAAAGCAGAAGGTAGGCTCTAATGCTGTACTGTTTGTTGGAAAAGCATTCAGCCATAATATATGTATGTTTTAAAAAGAAATGTACGTGTATTCCCCCATCCTGCATTTTATTTATTTATTTTTTTTCTCTCGATTAAAGTGAAATGTTGAATCCAAAACAAATCTTTAAATTCGTACCAGTGTGGTGCAAATTATGCTGTTGATCCCTGGCTTTATATTAAAATAATGTATATGGTGGCAACAGAGACATTACAGGAGACTGCATGTGTGTGCTTTTGCTCTAGCTTAGATCATGGAAAATGAATGCATATAAAGCTGCTAGGCTTACATTATTGTGAATAGCATGCAGACAGTAATTTTGTACTTAAAGTCAATATTGTGGTATATTTGTAGTGGGTTGAGGAATTTGAAAGGATTTTGTTGAGGGGGGGGGGGTGGATTGAAGCAATGGGAGACTAGGAAACAGCTTATGAGCAAAGAGGAAAAAATCACTGGTTAAAATATGATGATATGATAGCTTAGGAACAGTAGCGCATTGCCATTTGTAATATTAGATGAATTTTGTTGTTGTCATTTTTTTTTTCCTGTTTTAATGGGCAGTCATCACAGTGTTACTTAATGAATGAAATGAAACTTATCAAACATATACCTCCTTGCCACTCAAAATAATTTTGACTGGCATATCATGTAAGATGTATTGAAATCATGTAGATTGCTGATGTGAAGTAATTTGAAAATCCTTTTCTTTTTTGTTTTCCTTTATCTCCTGTCACCATCTTCCCTTTTTTTTTTCTTATTGTATTTTCCATCATATAGTCTTTGGTATGTAAAAGACTATCCATCTCAAGAACAATATTTTGAGCAGAAATTTTAGGTACTTCAGATTATACAGTGTGTATATCAATTTGAAATGAAGTTACAAATAGACATCACTTTTGAAAAGTTCATTTTGTTTAAATCTTACTGTCAGGGATGTCAGCTTTCTTACTTCAAATAGGAAAACAGATTTGTTGGCTATTATGTGCTTCGTTATTGCCTGAAACTTATGAACTTTTCTGCATGCATGTAAACACTTCTAGTTTGAATTTCACTGCAAAGACAAGTGAAAACATAGAGCATGAAACATTTTCCCACTCTCTCATGAAACCAAATTGACTTCCCTGTTATAATCCATTTCAGATAACCTCTTTTATTTCTCTCATTAACTTAGATGTCAGAAACTGATCGATTATAGCCTTTGTCTGTCACTGGGTGCTTAATGAACCTTTAAAAAATTAGTCTCTAAAGACTGAAAGCTTTATTGAAAAGGCCTCCACAGATATAATGGATTTTAAACAAAATTGATTGAATGTTTTTATGCACAGTCTTTTGAATACATTTACACTGCCATGTATTCTGTTTCAAACTGGACCTGAAAGATTAAAGAAATAATCGTTTCATACTAGACTTGCAGAACGAGGACTGAAAATTTTGTGAAGAAATAAGACTATGCCAATGACATTGTTGTCCTGTCTGATTCTAGTCAAATTTATGAATTGCCTGTTTGTTAAGAGTTAACATCTCTTACTTGGACGAAGTAAATACTGGCATAGACAGAATTTACAAGGACATTGAAAAATAATCCACTGTATATAATATTTGTTCTGCTTGCCTTTTATAGTTTTGATCATCAACTTTGATGAATGAGATTCATATAGACATGCCTCTTATGCACTTATAATAAATGTATTTTGTATAAAATTCTCTTTTGTTAATTTTCCTTGCCTGAATCACATCATTCCCGATGGAAAAGAACAGTGAAATTGAAAGGAAGAAAGTGTGAATGCTTGCAAACGAATTTAAGGAAAAATGTATGTTAGTTTGGACTGTTTTTTTAAAATAATACATGTACTGCATGTACATGTAATGATACAAGTCTTTTTTTTTTTTTAACCTAAGGTAAGACTAACTTTATTTGTCCGCGACAGGAAATTTCTTCTTCTGGTTGATGAGACACAACATGAAGTAACACACACTCTGATATAAACAAGACTTCTGGACACCAATAATAATGTCAGAGATAGCATCAGAACAAGGCTCATAAGTTGCACCATGTCATTCATGATGTTGGTAATCCCAACCCCTACCAACAAATTTCGTTAATGACATTTTATATAATAATAAGCGTAGAATAATACATGTATGTGCACCTTGATGAGTACATCACAGCTGACTGGATGTCACGATAGCTGCATTCAGTTCAAATTACTGACTTTCATGACTACAAGACAATAATTTATTTTACTCTCATCCTTATTATTATTCTCTACTGTATGAAAAAAAAAGTTGACTTTCAATTTCATGTTTTTTTTTACATCCTGCCTTCAGTCTGTTTTATGAACAAACACATGAGCTAACTTGTTTTTATGATCTTGTTTATATCTGGCTGTCTTTCTTAAAAAAAGTATTTCTTTAGGATGACTTATGCAACAAAAATGAAATAGTCAATTGCCAAAGGGTGGCAGCTGAAAAATGGACACAGCAGGGCAAAAGTGAATTTGCCTTATGATGACTTTCTGTGCTATTATTTGGGTAAAAAATATGGTGTGATTATGATTTTGGATAATTTAATAAAGTTTGTGCTGAGTTTCCCCTAAAATAGCGTATTTTTGACGATCACCAAGTCAATAATCATGTGACTGTTGACACTGAAACGATCGCAGAATTTGTATTTTAACATAATGCCAATCTGCGGGGCGGTTTTTGCATGTCATTATCTTCTGTTTCATGTTGAAAATATCTCTATCATATAATTTGGTAGATGCTCATAGTATACTAGAGCACTGACCATGAATTTACGCAGACACTATATTTGGTCTAACTGTGCCCATTATTTTACGTAAGTCATTCATTAGTTATATTATTGGTTGAGTATGGAAAATAATGGATGACAACAAGAAGTAACCTGACTTACTGACCCTTCCAAAATTATTCGGATAGAAAGTTCTTGACAAAGCAATTTAATTTGCAGAACAATAGCACGGCAACAACAATAAAAAACGTACATATGCTCACAAAGACAATTCTTAAAATATGCATACACGTATAATATAAACAACAATAACCAAAAACAAACAAGCAAACAAAAAAAAAACCACAAACACACCCACACACAAACATACATAATTATATGTATACACATGCATACTATATAAATAAAAACATACATACTGCTCTTGACCAGCATGACCTCTGTAAGGTTTGTGTCTTCCTCTCTAGCTGTCTCTCTCTTGCCCTATGTCTTTCTTTGTGCTTCCTCTTTTCTATCTATCTGTCTTCCAAGCCTTAACATAAATGCTTGTGCAGTTGAGTTAAGAAAGATATTGTCCATTTATCATGGTATAGGACTTAGCCTTGAAACTTAGCTGGAATTGCAGTCTTGTTGCTCCGTATGTGTCAGTGTCAGCCACCAGACAGGTGATGGCCATTTCAAGAGTTCGTATTCTCTCATCACTTTCATTTTGTTTTTTTCATTCTCTCTCTCTTCTTTCTAGGCCATCTTTTATTTTCTCTTATTAATGACCTTGTGAGATGATAAAATAAATATCATTTTGAGAAAAAAATTCACTGAATCTGTTACCAGGCTTTCATTGCTTTGTTAAAGAAAAAAAGAAAATGAAAAAAAAATAAATAACTAAAATTAGATGAAAAAAAAGAAAAAATCATAAGAACTGATACAAAAAATGACAATAAATAAATTAAACTTTTCATTTGTACTTCTGTGCCTTATTTCTTGTTAACATCATGTTTGTTTCTTTTTTATTCTCTTTTTTTCCCTTTCTTTGTTTTTCTTGAGGAGCACCAGACTGATACTAATTTAGTGAGCGAAGGTCCGGTAATACAACTAAAACCAATCTCTGCCAGTTACATGTATTTATTTGTGCCGGTAATTACAATGATAGTCATCCGCAATCAGTAGTTCTGTTGAATGACGTCATCATGTTATGTGCTCTCGCTCTTCGATTTGTGACAAATGAAGGGCACATCACTCTGATCGTAATAGTTCTGTTGAGCTTCATTGACAACCATCGACAATATTCGCATTCACCTCTCATTGTTGTTGATCACCGAAATCATGAAATAGTTGCTTGCTGGCGCAAGTGTTGTCCATAGAGGTATATTTGACAATCGAAATCAACATAAATATATCTGAATAAGTGTACACTTTTGTTATTTTGAAAAACACACGGTGATTTATAGCGCTAGAGCTTAATTTGTCAAACTAAAGTGTGCCGAATCCCATTAGAAGAAGGAAATGTGGTTTAGCAAAAGGTTTAAACCTAAATCAATTTGATAATTTCGTCAATAATCTACGTCCTAAAAGTGCAGATGAAATTTTAGCCTATCCATTCCAGTTAGTGTCTCCTAATATTAGGCTACATGTTGACCATCAAAAAGAAATGAACTTGACCTGTGACATTATTTTTGCATGAATGTTGTGATGTAGGTGACCACCGCCTTGGTTTTCATACCTAATTAGAATAGTATTGAATAGCATTTGTGTGTGAAAGAATATGTACTGAAAACAATTTTAGCTATATCTACTATCATTAAACATCTCAGTTCTGAGGATTTAGATAGCACTCACATGAAGGCTTACAAATAAATAAATCTATATTTTATTATAAATCCAAATTATGAATTGCACAGTAGTGCTTGTAACAGATTTCAAAGTTCAAAATATTGCAATCTGTGTTGTTGCTATTTGTATTCAGTTTTTGTGCATGCAAGTAGATATCAGTATGTATGGGCTTGTTTGTTTTGTTTTTGTATTTTGTTTTCTTTTGTCACCAAGGATAGGAAGTAACTTATTAACTCTTTACATCCACCATTTTTCATGGGTTAAACATAGTGATCACCTATCATGTTCTTCATTCCTGAGAGTCAGGTCATACAAGCTTTGAAAATGCACACAGCGATTGATAAAGAGATGAGATTTGTGGAAAGTTTATCATGAAAATGATATTGATAGTAGCTATATGTATATGGAAATAAAGTGTTACCTCACTTGCAACCATTCCCGCAGAAGTTGCAGGATGGCTGACTTGATGCTAAGGAACCAATCCTGCAACCCTTGCAGGATAATTTTTTTCTCCTTCCGTTGTCCCACAAACCCTATGGGAATGGTCTTCTACCGTTGCATAGCCATTTCTTTTGTTTCGTTGAAAATTTCACCAGAATTGGGCGGTAACTTTTTTTTGACAGATTTTTTTCTAAAACCACTGACTTCCGGAGTGAACAATGTAACATCTCCAATGCACTTCAGAAAGGCCCCTAAGTGAAAAGCAACGAATGTGTTACAAATATTCGAACAAGGAGTGTCTGACAGTGAACTGGAATGTTATAATTTCAATCTAGAACCAGAATATGTTCCAGTGGGTAGGAAAGGAGAGGAAAGTGATTCTGTATCAGATAGCCTATGATTGAAAGAGACTGTTGCTAGACCTAGATCTAGAGCCAATGCTAGTAGTAAAGGGAAAGGCAAGGGAAAAGGAAAAACCATATTGAAGTCGAAGTGTGTACACCAGTCCAGATCCAAACAAGCTACAGCTTCATCTGCATCTAGTGAACCTGTTCCAAGTTCATCAACATCTAGTTTGCATCCTCGTTTCCAAACAAGGATAAATCTGATGCTGATTCTATGTTAATTTTGAAAAGTTTTTATTTTTCTAAAAAATTTGAAAATTTTCAATAAACCATACAAAAAAAAAAAAGAGATATCTTGGTGAAATCTGTTTTATTGTATAGTGTAAATATTTGTAGGTCTTGTGTCCAAAAATCAAAAAGATTGGTCAATTACAGCAAAGATAGTATTTTTTGTCAAAAAGCCACCAAAACACCCGGTCTTCAACAGTTATTGTAATGTAAAAAGCCTGGTCCCAAGCAAGTTAATGAGTGAATAGATAACAAAGATTCACAGACAAGAACACAATCCGATGCATTTACTGCTGGTTATAAGCACCAGACATACTTTTTGGGGGAACTGTATAACAGTCTTTTTCCTATTGATTCTGGGAGTAGTCTGCCCCATTTTGATACATTATATCTTTTTCAGTAAAATACTTGATTGGTAGATAAAAGCTTTATTGGAAATTCAATAATTTGAGCTATTTTTAAACCAATAGAAAAATATCAGCTGAAACATTTTTAACATGTATAAACTTCCATGAAAATTGTTGATCTTTCACTTTCAAAAGAAAAAATCTATCACATCAGAGAAAATAAACTAAAATGTCTTTACTCTCCACACATGTTACATTCTATATACGTCTTTCAACGTCCTGGTGGGGGTTATCTCGTTTACTCTCCAGGAGGAGAACTGGAGAACACTGATCTTGTAGAACAAAGGAGGACAGGCAGATAACATCACAATGCTAGTTCCAATATTTACTCTGAAGCTGAATCATAAAGTGACTCCACGAACTGTAGCTGTGGGTCACTATGATGGAAGACATCCTGCATTGACATGTGCAACTGCTGCAGGAAAGGTATGTTCTGTTGTTGTTTTGCGAATTGTGCAGTCTGACAATTGTCAGTTATTCAAGTTTGCTCCTCACCATATATCTTTACAAAATAATACATCAGGCATTGAGCAATTTTGGACTCCATCAAGTTTGACTGACATGAAAAATTGTATTTGCTGAGCAAGTGATATTATCTTGGGTCTCCTTTCTGCCTTTCAGTATGTCTATGTCACAAAGTCACCTATCATGTGTATTTGATTTTAAATGATTTACACTTTGTAGTAGCTAAAGATAAGGTTTTTTAAGATGTATAGAAGTTCAGTTATATTTAATTGAATCTGACTTACTCATCTTTTTAGTGGATGGTAAAACATTATGAAATCAGTGGGCATGAACAGTGGTGGTGTCCACTAATTTTTTCTGTGTACATCTGCACTTAGCCTCCAATGAAACTTTCATTAAATCCTATTGCTTGCACCTTTTCTCACCAACTCATTACAAGTGTCATGGTTTTTCCATGAAAAATGATAAGTTAACAGACTAATTACTATAATGTTATTTTTTTGAAGATTGTGCAAAATATACATTGAATGATGCTAGATCTTATTTACTAGCTTCTTCCTTGCTAAATATTTTAAATTTAGGGCTTTTGTTATGTTTTGTTTTTTTGTCCTTGGTATTCTTATTCTTTATCAGCACTGTTTTTAAATTCATAGGATTTAAAACTTACTCATTGATACTATTAATCTGATAAAGATTATTTGCTTTGTAGGCGATGTACTTATATTCCATTGCAAAACTGTTTTCCTTTTTATCAAATTGGTCTTATTCACTCATCGAAACCTGTTTTCAGTTAGGTCCCACCAAACTTAGATATCTGGCTCACAACAAATATAATCACCAGTCAGATTACATTGCCAATTTTGTTGATGATAAGTCTTAGATGTCTACTCATGAAACAGTAAATGAAAATCCAGGGTAAAATAAATGATTAACCGTATTTGTAATAGATTATTAATTATTTTAATGTTATCTAATTCCTGTAGTTTCAGTATTGAATGGGGATTAGTTTCGACCAGCCCTATGACTTCCCCGTGTCAATCAAAAGGGATGTTGAATAGCACAATAAAGAAGGAAAAGAAAAACCATTTTTTTGCGCCCCTTTTGTTTGAAATATACAGCATGAAAATATCCCAAAAATTCAGGGTGTAAGGAAAATGTTTCTACTGTGATAATTTTATGAAAATTTTTTGTGACACAAAGGGAAGTTGTTTTTTTCTTCTTTTCATTGCTTAATCAATATCCTTTAGGTATGGCAAAGGGAAGTAATAGGGCTGGTTAAAACTAATTCTGCTGCTGATCTCTTTTCTCCCACAAGGTCCTTGTTCATAGTCCACATACAAAGCAGCAAGATGTTGGTGCTACTGCTGGATCAGATATCAGTTTGCTGAATATCAACCAACAGATCACGTCTGTGGCAGCTGGCAAACTTGATCGAGAGACAAACAATGATTTTCTGGTTGTTGGCACGCCCACCAATGTGTTAGCTTTTGACATAGATAATAACCGAGATCTCTTCTATAAAGATGTAAGGATCCTATGTATCTAGTCTTTTGTGATTTGTTGTCATCTATATGAAATGTTGACTTATCATATCATAGAACTGAGCTGAAGTTTGTTTAGCAGATTTTCAATTATAAGTTGATTACTTTAATGCAGTAATTTCCTTCATAGCTAATAAGTGAAAACAGCACTAGGAATGCTGATACTTCTGTTCTTGAACAGAGAAGCAACTTCTCGGAGTGTAAAGACTTATGCAAGTTATTGTGAGTAATTTTTTTTCTCTTATTTGTTGTAATACAGTGGTCTCCACCTTAGAACCTGCTGCCTTAGAGCCCGGTCCGCCTAAGAACCCTTCTCTGCTGTGAAACAAAATATTTTCTCTATAATTTACCCCTCTAAGAACTCGCTCCCAAATAAAAAATCCGCCTAAGAATGCAGTGTCTGGCCAAGACACAAGAATACTTATGATATAATTTCACATCATATGGTCTATTTGAGAGAAATGCACAGTACTAATGTGCAGTAAAAAAGAGACGGGGGTGGAGGAAACAGGTAGGCAAAGGAGTGGAAGTGATGATTAATGTATGACAGCATAATTAACGAGATAACCTCCACCAGGAGGTTGAAAGACGTATAGAGGACGTAATGTAAGCAATCAGGCCACATTGTGGACAAACCCATAAGCATTTCTTTGTTTGACAACACGTGGGACAGCACTCGTGTTTGGCTCTGTGGATAATGATAAGTGTAAGTTTAGCCTTGTGACTGGTCAGTTGTTTTGCTACTTTGGTCGGTTGTAAACACTTGAGTCACTTGTGGCGCGTGCAATTATCTGCGGGATAGCATAGCAATACCGGTACATTGTATCATGTTTTCGTTCAACAATAGTACCGTTATGTTTAATCGCTGGGCATTATGGATGTAATTATATGCTAAGAAGGATCAGGAATTGTTAGATCTAATTACAACACACACACAGGGAAGAAGGCTGTACTTATTTGCACAGATAAATCTTTAACCAACGGTAACAATCAACTAAATCATAGTAGTGAAGACAATCTGTGGTCAGAGAGATTGCATAATTTTTCAATCCACCGAAGAACCCATCTGCCTAAGAGCCTGCTTTTTTTGTCACCCGGCAACCAGGTTCTTAGGCGGAGATCACTGTATTAGTTATAGACAGGCAATGGGATTCGTAACCTTTAACTGGGATACCTTAATTTTCTTTTCCTCTGTCTCCTTATCAGTCTGGGCTAGCATTGATGACTGAAAGACTTTAATATAATGGGATGTCCCAGTCCTTTAATGCTGCCTTTCCAACTCCTTCTTTCCTAATTTTGCACCTGGGCTTCCTTACTTGATATTAAGAATGGTATTTGAAACAAGACAGGTTGACAGGTCAACACTACTAAAAAGTCTTAGCTTGTGTTTCTTGCTGTTTGTTAGTAGGGAATCTGATGAAGACATTGGTGACTGTTTAGAACCACCTTAGCTTTTCTCCCACGTAACTGATTTAGCCTGCACAAACTTACAACATGCCTGAAGGCATTTCTGCTGTGCCTACAACTTAAAGGGCATTTCCCTTTTGCACCATGTATCTGTGACTTTTTGAACCACAGTAAATTCTTCTGTCATAAGAAAATATATTTTATTTGTAAGTACTGAGAAAAGATCACTTGGATTTGAAACAGTGGCTTATTCTTTATGTAGGACGTTGCTTGTGCTAGGGGCAGCCAGTCAGAGTGAATCAGTTAATGTCCCTCTCACTTAAGGTCTAGTAACCAGTGTGCTGGCCAGCAGTGCATAGGTTTATCATTATAAATTGATCAGTGTTAATTCATACATGTGTATTTTTATTGCCAGTGCCCTGATGGTGCAAATGCTATAACAATAGGCATGCTGGGAAGCATTGCGAGTCCACTGGCCATTGTGGGAGGCAACTGTTCCATTCAGGGTTATAACAAGGAAGGAGATGACAACTTCTGGACTGTAAGTATCCATGTTTCATTGTTGTTATGAAAATCATTTTCTTATATAGTGGATGAAATTCTTGATCTTCTGATTCCATTCATCATGCATTTTGGATGACAGTAATATTTTTCTTTTTTATGGTATAATTATGAATAAGACTTTTATATGTTTTGTGACTGTAAAGCTGATTGACGTTTTTCTTGTCTTGTCATTCTTAAACACTTCACTGTGGGAAAACATATATAATATGTCCATGATCAGCCCATACCCTACCATCCCTTCTTTCTCTTTGATCCAATGTTCAGGCAATTGATTGATGTTTCACAGAATCTTTTGACAGATGCTGCAAATTGATAATTGGCAGATGAGGTAGCAATGAGAACCCAAATTGACTTATAATCTGGTTCTTCATGTAACAGTTATTAGCTGATATAACAGCTGATGCCTCTGATTGTTTGGTGGAAAGTAGAGAATGGATGCTCATTGGCTCACGCACCTCATTGGCTCACGACAATGGACGGGACTGGGTGCAGATGGGGATTAGCAGTGAAAAGAGAGGGGAACTTCTTAACAGCGAAGTGGTTGATAAATACTTGTACATATCTTTATAGAGATACTAAGTAAATCTTCAGAAAGTTTTCATCTCTACTTCTATGGTCTTTTTCACTAAATCACCTGTGTGTTGTTTATATTGATGCAAATATTACTAAAATTTCATATTTATCTCATCACCAGGTCACTGGAGACAATGTGCAGTCTCTCTGTTTGTTAGATTTCAGTAATAATGGGCAAAATGAGGTATGTGCCTCTATCTATTTATTTTCATTTCAGTTCTCTCATTTTATGAATAGTGAATTTCACAAGTAATTTATGTAATTTATACATAGAATATCTTATTGCTCCATTGTCTTTTAACCTCTTTAGTTTTGAACAGATCTAGATCTAGATAATGAAACATGACAATAAGTAACCCTCTGTACTTGTGCCTGCAAAGGTTTAAGAAGAGCCAGAGATTAGGAAGACATTTTTGTTAAAATATGAGTCAACCCACAAGAGAAAATTACAATGTATTATTTGTCAGTTCATGTCACAGTGATCATTTTGAGTGCCAGCATGCAAGCAGAAAATTGTGAAGTGATTTCATAATTGTCCATTTAATCATCAAGTTTTTGTCATCAAAGAAATAATAATGTTTGCAGAAAATTCATCTATAGATTTCTTTATGAAGGGTGTGCACCTTTCTCCCTTTATCATTTATATATATCAAGTACATTGTAAAAGTATGTATTTATATGTAAATATTCATACAAATGTCATCATGGATTATCTGTACACTTTAATGACTAATTTTACAGTTGATTGTTGGATCAGAGGACTTTGATATTCGAGTTTTCAGGGAAGATGAAATCATTGCAGAGATGACAGAAACAGAGGTATGATTCAATAATCATGTCAGTTTTAGAGAAGTCTTGATTTTCATTGGAAAGGCACCCTGTAGTGCCTCGTTAAATACAAATTAATATAGAGAAGCTCTATATAAAGGAAGTAAGCCAAAAATTGAAACAAGTTATATGTGGAAACGCTGAGTCAAAAAAATGTACAAATTTGTATACAAACTGAAAATCGAATGCAGATTTATGGTATTGGTTTTAGATATTGTCAGATCATACTTTGAATTTGGTAATTACACCTGAGTTTGATCCCTCAAATGATGCTTGATATACCTCTGAAATGAGCAAAGAAAACAAAAATGTGATTTAGAGATAGTTGTGCAATGAAATTGTCATGGTGCCAAAGGCAAGGATAAAATTTTTGTTTGGTTTTAACACAGTGACAAAATTGATATATCTCTGAGTGGAGAGATCTAGGTGGAATTTTCAAGTCATAGTAACTTTCTTTGTCTGTGGATGTGTCCCTCATTGTTCATTTGTTAGGTTTTGAACTAGTGTGGAAAAATGTCATTCCGCAGAAACATTTTTGGCACTGAATTTTTGACAGACTTAAACTGGGTAGAATAAACATAGAGACCTGCAGGTTCACAATAACTTAATATGGGAACAACGTGGCCTGCGAGGAACAAGAAACTCTGAGTTGTTCTTTTTAACCCTTTATTTACTGAGAGTCAAAGTGAAGCAAAAAGTGCAGAAACAATTGCTCTGCATCCGTTGCAAAACCTTAGGAACTGTGTAAAAGAAGTGCTATATTAGCAATATTGCAGGTGAAAGAGTGGTCAGGAGTAAATTCTGTTGGCTGATAATTCAAGAAATTTCTGAGACATAAAAGTCCCGACAGTGGAGAAAGAATATAATGGGATTTTGAGAAATCAATGCTACCCAGGAAAAAGGAACAAAAACAGCATTTGTGATAGAATTTTGATGATGTTGTCTTTATATCATGCAATGCCTTTGCCATTCTTTTTCTCTTCAGTGTAAAAGTTTATTGAACCAAGTATGATGCATTTTATACTAATGAGATCATGCTAAATATCATTTGATCTACTGCATTTTTCTTTATGATTGGTAATATTTTATTGTGAATGAATGCATTTTCACAGGTTATGAAATACTGATGTTATTTGTGTTGGATAATTTATTTAGAAATGAAAACTTGAAAGAAACACGGACACACATACACAAAAGAAAAAAAAAACCGAATGTAATACAAATCTGAATCTGTATACTTATATTCTTGTTATTTCCAGCATTGATAAATGCTGCTTTAGTTTTTCTTCAGCTAGATTGTCTAGTAGTAGAAACATCTGCAAATATTCAACCAGTCAAATTTGTGTACACAAATAAGGGTGTAGTACAATCAGTAAATCATTTAGTGTATCACCTTTTTTTTTTTAATTTGTTGAGGCATTGACTTTGAGGTCAGAATTCTTTTTTTTTTTTTTTCTTTTATGGGAGGCCCTGATGTATTTTATCATGTGTCATTTTATTTTCTAGATCATAACATCTGTATGTCCCATGATTGGAACGAGATTTGGCTATGCCTTATCAAATGGAACAGTAGGCGTCTATGATAGGACCACACGGTACTGGAGGATAAAGGTAATGTTACATTGTCTCATCACACATTCATATAATTATTATCACTATTCATAAGTCATTATCAGCACTTTTGAACTTTTGAGAATAAATTTCTTCTATTATGCCTCTATGAATTAAAAGATAGATCTAATTCTATTAGAGCATTTCTTTGTTGTTATCATTACCAAATAGCTCTCATGATCAGGAATGCCATGATAAATCAGTTGCATTTTGGCATCAACCTGACTTATGCAAATATAAATGAGTGACAATATGAATCATCTTATAGAATTAAAAGCAGAGAATGAAATACATAAGTTATGTATTTGTTTTTTCTCCCATCAGCCTGTCTGTCTGTTTGCATAAGAAGAATTACATAGAATCAGGTGCAGAAATGCAAATGCATATATGTCATGTATTCATTAGCCTTTTGTCTGTTTGCCTCATATCCTTGAACCTGTGGAAAAAGAGAAAATAAGATCAACCTAACCGATACTGTGTTACATGTATTGTTCACAACAGAGAAGACAAATTTAGATAAGTTTACAAGAGCTACAAGAAATTTCTGAAATGAGATCAAGATGGGTATGCTTGTGTCTGTTATTAATTTTTGTAAGGGGGCATGGGTGAAAACTTAAAAACTGTAAATATAGCTTATTTCAACATCTTTTTGAGGACAGACGTCAAGTATACTCATAATTCATGATAATTCATCCAATCCAAGAACTATTCTTTAAAGGAGGAATGTAGGATTACAATATTTGAATAAAAAATCTAGAGATACCAAAATTTAACCTAGACTTGAATTTGCTCACCTGTGTCTCCCCTTAAATAATATAAAATCAAGCAGCTCAAAAACAGAGATCATAATTTTATGGCCTGGCACTCATTAACTATTAACTGTCGGAGTGCTGAGAGGCCAGTCAAGTCAAAGATTGGCTGATTAAACTTATCTTAGGAATTTCCTTCTCAACAACACCTAGACCTTGAGGCATCAACTACCATTCATTGAATTTACATATTGGTATCATCATAGAAACCCTCTTAATTTGGCAGTTTGAGTTGACATCTTTAGGATTAGTCTGTAAAATATGTGCGGATAAGTTATAAGTTGAGGTGTATCTAGTATTCCAATGAAATCAACTTAGTAAAATGATTGTTTGTCATTGAACCGAAAATAGGTACAACATATATATATCTATGCAAAATAACTTGACTAGTAGGCTCAGTGCTCTGTGTTACATGATCCTTATTCTCTGACAAAAGTAATGCTTTATTATAATGATGTCAGATATTTTTTGTAATTGATAAGAATTTGAGCATCTAACAGGCAGCCGCCTTGTAACCTCCCAGGAAGCTGAGTGCATACTTGAGCATACTCAATAAAGTGTTTAGAGTCCGTATTGTGCGGGATGAACACTACATAAATGTTCTCTGTTATTATTGTTATTACTATTATTAATGTTTTGACAGTCCAAGAATCAAGCTGTTTCCATTCTGGGCTATGATCTAGACAACGATGGAGTACCAGAGCTGGTTACAGGCTGGAGTAATGGCAAGGTAGTGAAAATAAAACTAATTTAAAGTGTATAGTTATGTACATCTATCTCTCTATTTCTCTGTTTGTTTATATTTATGTCTATGTGTCGCACATCTAGGTGAAATGAGTCAGATGTGAAAAGGAACTTTGTTCAGACATACGATTTTATTGACCGAACAGGAGTTAACATTGAACATGAATATCCCACCACAGAGAAGTCATTGTCCAAAAACTCTTTTACCAAAGTAAAGATGCTCATTTCTCTTCCCACTGACATTGAAAACTCTGTACATAAAAAATCTAATGTCCAACTCATTTCGGCTGCTCGCCCAACACAACTAAATCTACCTATCCTATGACTGTATCTCTGTCTCTGTCTCTAGCTATATCTATATCTATATCCTCATCGTGCTGCAAATTTTTATGTATGTCTATTTCTATAATGATATCTGTAAGTAAATCTGTATCTGTTTTTATAACTAGACACTTTCATGCTTGACATATAAATGAAAGAAACCTTTGAAATCAGTTGACTAAAGATGGCCTGATAAAAAAATGCTTACATAAAACAACAGATGCAAGGCATAAGTATCGCATTATACATGTATGCTATAGTGTCTAAGATATGAGGGGTTTGTCTGTAGAATGAATAAGCGCCATCTTTGAATTTTTAATTAGATTAAGTGATAGCTTTGTGTGATCTATATAACCTGATTTGCAAAATACTTTCCAAAATGTTTTTTACAAACCATTAGAGTTTATTCATATGTTTAGCAAACGTTTAGCTTAAACAGCGCTCTAGCCGGCAACTTAGTTCACCCCACCGGCCCACCTGCAAAGAGTCATAAATCACCTGTCAACTGGTGTGAAACTCCCCTTGCCAGGCCGCTCCTTTGTAGGTCAGCCTGACTCAGTTACAGTTCAAATTACCCTAACTTTCCCACTTAATTTCTCTGGTATTTCTTTATCCCACATTCTCCCTGTTAGGTGTACATGAAAGTTCAGTTTCTCCTGCACTGATTGAAGCAAATTTCAAGTTTCTGTGATTATTAGTTATAAAGTTATTCAGAGT
>JBCEWB010319973.1:0-21924 GCA_039654565.1 Peronia peronii | reverse complement strand
TTGCTTGATAGAGAAAAGAAATATTCGACCATGTAAAAGGAATGCTTGGCCATAGTTTGGGCCATCAAGAAGTTTTCATTATATCTCTATGGGAGGCACTTCACCTTACGAACTGACCACAGACCTCTAGAGTTCTTAAACGCTTCTAAGTTTGAAAGCCCTAGAATAATGCGTGTCCCAAATCACATCAAACAATGCACTTTGATTGGTCAAGACGGAAACCTGATCACAGTAGACCACTGAGTCTATTTTGACCAAGTGGTCGTATTAGTCAATGCAAAAAATTTGTGAAGTGCAATAACAAACCATGTAGAAAAATTTTTCATCTAGATATGTTTCACATTGCAAACAAAGGAGTAGAATGGCTCTATCATGTGACAGTTCACACTCCTTGAAAGTCACACGGAATAATTTATAATGAAAAAGAGTGAAAAAAGATAAGGTCATGATATCTTACTATCACTTGCTTAAAAGAAAAGTGTGGACTCTTATTAGTTATTAGTGGCTTTTGGATTTCTTTAAACTAAACACAGTTTAATTTCTAGTTTCATATACGTTCTTTTTTTTTTAGATTTCACCAAAAATCAGTCTTGGACCATTCATAGATCAAGGCTCATATCAAAGCACCTTGCAGTATTATGATGCCTTGGCACTGGACATTTGCGATGAGCTTCACAAAGGAGGAAATAATGGAGATTTTAATGTTCCAGTCATTGGAATATTTGATGGCATTGGTTCAAAGCTCTCTTCATTTGACTGTCAGCCAGGCACAATTCTGGATCATGACACATTGTCTTGCGGTAAGTTAACGTTTACATTCAGTTTTTTTTGAAGGCCAAAATCAGTTCCTAAATTTTGCTGACCTCTGTCAAACTTAAGCGATTTTTTCAAACAGTCATTGCTATTGAGGTGTCTCATAGTGAACAATTAGAATTTTTCATCCACATATATTAGTTTTATGCCATTTTCAGCTTCCAGTATGTCTGAATAACTAATTGATACAACAATTTTATTATATTTGGAAAGTACAAACTTCAGGAGATTAAAAAAATTTTCTGATTGTTTTTCCTTGTATGAATGTGTATGGCATGGACATAACTTTTGTTTTTCATATAAACTGAAAAGATAGGATGGCGCTGATAATTTAGATTCTCTGCTGTGCCATTCCATTTTCCCTCGATATTCTACAACATCTCAGGATGTTTCCCTCAACTGTATGGGTAGGATGTATAGAGTGATAATACTTCAAAATGACATGATTTACATAATTATGTTGTTAGTGTATGAGAAACAGTGAAGCGAGGGTATTAACTTTATACTGGCCTACTGGTGCTTATGTTAAATTTCTCTAGATCTGAATACAAATTTACAGCTTTTGCCTAAGGCAACTCTGTACCAATTTACCACGATTCCGTGTCAATTTAAAGCTATCCCAATTTAGGGCCATCCCCTACACTCACAACTACGTAAGTTTGTCAGACTGCCTGGTTTTCTTTTTAAACATTTAAATAGACATTCCATACTAAAATAAAACAATTATTTTGTTTTCTTTGTAATGTGCCAATCTGTGTTCATATACAATGCTGTCAATAAGTAACCAATCTTTATTTGCTTCACGATGTGTTCCGTCCAGCTAGTTGTGGAGAAGGCCACATATATGAGACAGCCAACAAGAGTTGCTCCCCATGTCCAGCTGGTACCTATCAAGACCAAGAGATTGGCTTTACCTGTATTCCGTGTCCTGGTAATGCAATTACCAAAAGTAACCGTGCTTCCTCTCTTGGGCAATGCCATGGTAAGTAATTTGGGTCAAATTATACTAACCATTTGACAACGCTGTTCACGTTTATGCTTTGGACTTATATCCTTGACATTAAAAATAAATCCACCTACAGAATGCTAATCTTCTCTAGTTTCTGTCTAAAGATATCAGTCTACTTTATCATGCCAAAATTTCTACAAGCAAATCGTTAGATGTTAAAGGGAAGTAAAAACTGGAGACTCTATAAAGATCTGAACAAAAAGACTAATAACTTTTAACGTCAGGCATTGCCTTGAATGATCCTAAATATTACATTATCCTCTCTGTGTGCGAAAAATGTTGAAGACATAAAATCGTCAGCTGAACGATGGAAGGGCGAATAGGTAACAATTCATGTATGATGAAAAGGCGTACCTTTAACTTCCCTGCCTGACAAAGGAGTGAACCGATCAGACACTTTATTCACCGATTTGCTATTTTATTCGTACGGCCAATGAAATGTTAAACTAGAGCTTTGGAAATATGTGGGTGGTCCTAACAAGCTGAGAAAATATATGCTGGAATTATAATATATGAAGGTTATCCATGACAAGACCATAGAAAGTACATGAGAAGTCTATAATGATAAAAATAATCAACCATGACTGCTGTTAGTACTGCATGTTGCAGAGATATTATATGGTTCAGATTCTGCACTTTGAGTATACCTTTCTGTTGTCCTTTCCATCTCCATATCCTGTCCCCAGATTTCTGCCCTCCAGGTTCTTTCTCTTCATCTGGTGATCAGCCTTGTGATCTCTGTCCCAAGGGAAGTTATCAGACCACTGCGGGAATGACATCATGTGACTTATGTCCCTTTGGGATGTCCACTTCAAGTCAAGGAGCTACAAGGGCAGACAACTGTCAATGTAAGACGTTCTGAGGCATCGTTTGAATATTGTCCAGTTTTCATAAGCACATTTGTGGAATAGAAGAGGGTATCACTGTTTGTTAATATTTGTATCATCTTGGAAACTATTTTCTGAGTTATTGTTGAGAAAAAAAAAACAACAACATTATTTTCATTGATATTTTCCCTTTTCTCACTCATAAATGGCCCATATTTATTTCATGTGTACCTTACGTCATATAGATTCCAAATCTAAGTAAATGAAATGAAGATGTAAATAAGATAAGTGTTGCGATGTGATGTCTAATCAAGGGACAAAAAAAAATCAACAACTCATGATTTTTTGCCACAATCCTATACAACTGTGGTCCTCAGGTGTGAAAGTTCATATTAATTGTATGTTTCTTAGTTTATGATGTGGAGCTGAGCAGTGAGACACCAGGACCGAGGATCAAACTGTACGGGACTTCACCACCTGCCCTCACTTTCCTGACTTGGGTTCACTTGAACTCCACATCCCCTAGTACAACCTTGACCTTTAGCCTTGATCCACCATCAGATGACCTATCTAAGTCAGCCTGTCTCTCTGTAGATGGCCTACATGTATACCTGACACCTACTGAGGACATACAGAGCCAACAGATCAGGTAGTTTTAAACCTGACCTATTAGAATAATATGATATCTTGGCTCTTTTATTAATTTCCTTTCCTTTTTCCTGCTCCAATTCTAACTTCCTCCCACCCGTCCAGCTCCCCTTGCCCCCCTCCCCCTCCCTCCAATCCTTTTTGTCTTATCCTGGTCTTTTTCTTCTGATTCTTTTGTTACAAAAAATATTTTTCTTGATTTTATTTGACTTGTTTTGCTACTGTTGTAGTTGACGTTGCTGATCTTTTTGTGTTCTTCTCAGCATTTTTGAACCCCTTTTTTCCCTAGTATATTCTAAACTTCTGACCTTGACCCTCTCTCAGGTTATCTAACGAGGTCAGCCAGTCTGTCACTTGATAATGTGTACATACACCACATTTTCAAAGAATCTTTAGCTTCTGTACACGTTCTTGTATTCATTAATTAAACACATATTTGCAGTCACTCATTCACCTAATTTTATTGCTGGCTCTTTCATTTACTAAGTCTTTCCCTCCCTCCCCCCTCCCTCTCTTACTCACCCAAATGGTGACGGTCTGTCTGACTGACTGACTGAATAATGGCTGACAAACTCACTCACACACTCACTCATTCACTCACTCACACATTCACTCACTCACTCACTCATTCCCACTCCCTCACTCACTCACTCACACACTCACTCATTTACTCATTCACGCACTCTTTCACACACTCACTCACTCACTCGCTCACTCACTCACTCACTCACTCACTCACTCATTCACTCACTCACTCATTAACTCACTAACTCATTCACACTCACTCCCCAGGACCTGGTACCATTTGTCAGCTGTTTACGACAATGGCACTGTCTCCCTGTACGTGGATGGCAAAGAACAAAGTCAGGCTGAGAATGTCACACTTACAGACCTGTGGAGAAAAACCATAATGTTCTCTGGCTTAGATAACTATCAATGTAAGCAGATTAAGCTTAAACTGTAATGGTCATAGCAATTTTGACTGCATTATATTTATGTCTTTCCAGTCACTGCCTCAAAGTGTTTTCCAATATCTTTCTCAAAAGAACACACATATATAAATAAATGAAATAAATACAAAAATAATAAATAAATAAATAAATAAAAAAATAAATAAATAAGCACATTTCTCACAAACCTGCCATCATGCAGAGATAGCAATGATTGGACTGCTTAAAAAATTTAATGGCAATATTTTTATTGAATTTAATTTAAGATGAATTTTAAAACTGTTCAGAGCTGATGATCTTAATTTGCCTCTTCACCGGATCTCTACCCTCTTCTCCCCCCTTCCTGCTTCGTGCATTTCTCCCTACAGTGGTGTTATATGGACTGCAAGCTATTGGGTCACTTCTCTCAAAGCCAGGGATCCAGGAATTCGCAATGTCTTGTGATACCATGGTGGAATTCAGATCCAACATTCTCAAGACTGATGAGCCAGCCGATGTGGAGGTGATCCAGAGCACTTGTGATGGTAAGTTCATTCCTTGACCCTCAATCCTCCCCCTTCCCCCCATCTAACCCTCTCAGGAGGTTGAAAGGCTAGCATTTGCCGTAACCGTAACCTGTGTCAAAATGTCTGTGATAGTTTGATCATGATCAGAATCACCTTCTTTCTGTATAATGCACAGTCTTAGTACATTTTGCAAAGTAAAAAACATACATCATGTATCACTCAAAAGCATGTCAAAAAACATGTTCAATCATAAAGCCGCAACTTTTACATTCATAGTTATGAAACCAAAATCTTTAAGTGTAGCATAAATGCTAAATTCAGGGATGTCATGTAGGATGAAAGAAAATAAAACAACAACAACAACAGCAACAACAACACCAAAACCGAAAGACCACAAGTAAAGTTCAAGTAACTTAAATTCATTCATGAAAATATATTCTTGAAGTCATAGAGAACAGGCAGGCCGGGTGCATCTAAAAGTGGACACGCCTCATCTTTGCAAAGAAACAGAGCAGCAGATGACTGTGATCAATGGTGGAGTTTAATTGTAGACGTCATCAGTGAATGCTTCAACTGTCATTGGATTAAAGGGAAAGATAAAAGAAGGAAGAAAAGAGAAAGTAAGGATAGAAGGAGGAATGCATAGATAACGCATACCTATTGTAATATAAATTGCAAATTACAAGTGCAATCCATGGGATCTATAGACAGTTTCTGATGGTCAACAAGGCTGAAAATGATTTAAACGTATTTGTAATACATACAGTATATGAACTATTTTATTGGTTGATCTCACAGATAAAGATGATTGTCAGCAGTTTTCATGCAGTGAGCGAGGTACCTGTATTGATGGTCTGTCCCAGTTTACCTGCCTGTGTGATGATCCTTGGAGTGGAGATACCTGCCAGGGGGAACCAGACCTGTGTGATGACCATCAATGTGCTAATGGCGCTTCCTGTGTCGGTGACTTTAGTGCCATGAGCTACAAGTGTTTCTGTGTGTCACCCTATGGTGGTCCTCTCTGTCAGGAATTCATTGGTAAGTTGGCAAAACCATCTCCATTTTCTGATTCAAGTCTTTTCCTTACTAGGGTTTTCGTTTACCGCACTGCAAATTTTATTTAATGCATGGATCTTTATTGTAGTACTTTCTGTCAGGCTGTCATGCTAATTGGTACTAGCTCTGTACTTATTTATTAACACTTTATCTTCGAAAACCGTACTGGACATGAATTCATGACAGAAAAATGGTCCATATATCAACCAGGGTGGCAATAGGACTGGGAATATCATTTCAAATGAACCTTGACAGGTCATCAGATCTTTCTCACATGATGAACTGCAAGACTGTTACAGGGAGTACCCCTGTATTGATCATTGAAAAGTCATTACAAATTACAAAAAGTTAAAGAGTTATGTGTTTGTCTTATTGATCTAGAACAAAGTTGTAGGTCTTTTCCAGCACTGGTATTTCATTTTTGCTATGGACAAAAGATACAGACTTTGGCTGCCAAAATGCTTGAAAGAAGGTAACGACTAAATGAGATGAAATGTTGAGATAACCTCCACCAGAGGGTTGAAAGAGGCACACAGAGGATGAGATGTGGTCAAAAAATCTTGGATATCTCACATTTAAGACCACATCACAACCAGTCAGATCCTTTAACCAGCACATTATTTGACAGCGATGAAGAACTCTGTATAATGGTGAAGAAAAGAACTGAGATGGTTAAATTTTACATCCAATAGCTTAACTAAATTGTAGTGCAGGAAATGGCAGAGGAAAAGAGAAAAAAAATAGATAAAAGAAAAAAAATGGATATCAGGATCCAGATGAGTTAATTCAGTGGAAAACTGTGTGCGTTTTTTTTTGTTTTTTTTGTCTTTGAAAACACAGAGAAAATAAAAATAATAACTCATACGGAGAACAAACACAACAACAATGACAACAACAACAACAACAACAACAGTGGTAACAACAACAACAGCAGCAGCAGCAGCAGCAGCAACAACAACAACAACAACAACAACATAACCAGAGAAAGAAAAAAACCATTATGAATCAGTGGTTCCCGATCATTTTTGCACTCACAACCCCTTATCTAAAAACTGGAAACCCACATGACCCTCTGCTAGTGCTATCAGCAGTTCGATTTACATTTTACTTTTTGTGATGGAGAGAGAAAGAAACATCTAACAAAAAATGATTTTAAAAATCCTATATTTATTAATTAGCAAAATTACAAAATTGGTCCAGCCTTAGTTCACAATTTTATCCCAAGTCACTTCTAGTTAGGCTAGGCAAACCCTCTACTAAGGGGGTCTCAACCCACCAGTTGTGAATCCCTGTTCTAAATCTAGCATGATATTGCTCCAGGCTGTCCAGCACCAGAACTACGAGAAGGTCACAACTTTTGGCAGTGTCTGAAAAACGAGACCACTCAAAGCCAGAGCTGTGAGATTATCTGTGACCTGGACCTCCTTCTTCTGCCGGACATTGACAACAACTTTGAGTGCGGACCTTCCACCAACTACAGCTGGTCACATCAGACAGAGGACAATCCCATAGGCATCTTGCCGGACTGCTCAGGTAACTGGACTCACACTGAAGTGTTTGGGTTGTAAGAACCAGGGAATGATGAATGATGATGTGAATGAGGTAGCTGGTAAAGGTCACATAGAAATGTCAGAACCACAAGGACTATCCAAGTGTGTGGAGATGGTGTGAGTGAATTAGTTTGAGCTAGAGTTTGGGTTTAATGGTACATGAACACGATTATGGCTACATAGCGCCAGTGGGTGAATGGTCTCCATAAATGAGCAAGTTAGATTAAGAGTGAATGACGCAAGTTTAAACTATTGATTTGCTTAGGGCAGTGGGTGAATGGCTGAATGAACCAGTTAATGTAACATGCAAAGAATGGTTGCAAGTTTAAAATATTGATTTTCTAGTAAATGTAATTGAGGACAGTAACTATAGGCTGCGTGTTTGAAAATGATTTGAGTTGGCCGGACTGGTTAGGTAATGGGTCGCATGGACATCTGAGGTTCGAAGGAAAGCATAACAGGTAGTTGTGAGAATGTCACCTAAAACAGCCAGCAGTGAGAATCTTCACCATGAATGAGTCAGGATTCTAGTTCAGAGGGTGACCAGGTAAAAAAAAAATGGTTCTGGAGAGTGGAAAAAGTGCTGAGAAGGAACCAACATTATCTGTCATCGAAGCTGAACATTTGCCCCCCCCCCACCCCCCCCACCCCCCCAAAAAAACGTTATTTCACTTCACAGCACAGAAGGATAAAAAATAACCATATCATGACGAATGGTGATTTGTGAGGGAAGCAGATGATGACAAGTGAACATATGGACAAATGGGGAAGTATACAAATGATTATTTGAATGTTAGAAAGTAATGATTTGATGAATTAATGAAAAAAAATACTTTTCTCACATCAGATGGGTTAGATGAATGAATGGGTAAATCAATGACTTAGTGGACACATACACCATTCAGTCTGATCCTCTATTTAAGAATCTATATTATGTGTATGTTCTTGCATCTGTACCTTAATGTAAAGTGTTTCTGTTCAAGTCATCATTGAGATGTCAGTGGCCTAGCAGTTGGGTCCTTGGACTGTCTCCATAAGTGATCAGAAGTTCCAGATTCAAACCCACATAAGTCTCAACATTTTTGTCCGTAGTCAAGACAATTTACATACATTTCATGACTAAAATGGGTACCGGTTTATAGATAATAAATTTTATTGCTAAACTGATGAGAATTTGAGAGCATATCAAACAACTGCCATGTCTGTTTCCCGAGATGCTGAGAAGGTATTATGTGTCTTCATTGCGTATGTCAGGGCAATAATATAGTATGTCAGGGCAATAATAGATTGCAAATTGCTTAGAGCCTGCATTGTACTGGCTATAAAAATGAAGACCACAGGGGAAAAATGACGGTAGTCATAAAATGCTAGTTGTATGTAAAATGAACTCTAAGATTTGAAAGTGTATGATTCTTGTTTAAGAAATATGTCCTTGTATTTTTTTTTATAGTATTACAGTCGTCTTTTGATAGAGGCAGACAGAAGGAGCGAAACTTCAGTAGGAGGGCTACTGGTAGGACAGATAACCACAAAAACTGTATTTTGTGACTACTGTCACTTTTCCCCTGTGGTCTTCAAATGTTTTCTGTTGTTAATATAGTAAAGTATAGTAAGTTATTGAACTATTCTGTTGTTACCTCTGAATCACAGTGCAAAGATTACCTACCCAAGCCATACTGGAGATGATTGTGGTTTATGATGACATCGATTGCAGTGCTGAGCTCCCTGGAGAAGACATACAGAGACATATTGAGAGAGAGCTAGAGAATACTTTCACCTGTGTACAAATGGAGCAATGCTACTTCAGAACCCAAATAGAATCTACCTGTAGTGTTGTGAATGGGGACACATCAACATCTCTTGGTAAAAGAGGAACTCGAATACAAAATTTTATTAAGTATAATAGGCGAGATCATGTTTAGAGAAACTTAAATACACAATTTTACAAATATAATAAACAACCCTTTCACTAGATCATGTTTAGAGAAACTCGAATACAAAATTTTACAAATATAAATATAATAAGCAAGTCTTTCATTAGGTCATGTTTAGAAAAACTTCAATACAAAAAAATTTGCAAAAATAATAAGCAAACCTTTGACTAGATCATGTTAAATTAGAGAAACTTGAATACAAATTTTGCAAAGACTCGATCCATCCCTTGATATATTTAAGGTTAAACTAGACAGCTTTAATTCCAAATGATTAATTCCACTATTTACACGTAATGGGTTAGATGAAACTGTTGATATGTTAGTGTTTCTAATGCTATACATATGTAAATATTCATATTTATGGTATGCCAGTTTAGGCTTGAATGATAGTTTAAGATGATTTAATTAATTGCCATTGACTTATTAGGAAAGTCATTTGAGTGAAAGGTAAAATTAGCGAATCATTCACAGCAGGCCTGCCATTGATACTTTTAGGATTATTTTTCATTTGTACACGTGGTTCATATCTTGTGTTTCAGGTAACATGACTGTCTCCGTGTATCTGTTCAGCATGGCACTCTCGGATGCTAACTATTTGGCTGTCTACCATGGTAAGTGAACTGAGGTGTGGTAGAGAGAAAGTCATGTCCATAAGCTTTTTATAGGTTTTGTTGCAGATTTATATTATGGATAATCTGTCCACTGCCAGAACACTCTTGGACTTTATTAAACTTTACCTCTAGTTTCTTCAAATGGCTTAAACCTACCTTGAAATCTGGTCCATCATCATGTTTCATTTTGTTTGTTTATGCTTACTGATTCCTTGAGGAACATAGGACTGCAACAGTACTCCTCCAGCTCACACTATTCTGATAGGTCCCACCTAGCTCTGCCCACATCCTTCTGGTGGCCTTCACTTCAGTGTCTATACTCCTGCACCAAGTCTGTTTTGGTTGGCATACTTTCCGCTTTCCTTGTGGATTCCAGTCTAGTGCCTGCCTGGTGATGTTGGATACAGGTTTTCTTAGCATGAGACCAATCCAAACCGATTTCCATTTTTTCCTATCATCATGACCTAATCCTTATCTGGCACTTTTTGGGGGTTGGGGAGCGGGGCCTCTTTCATGCTAGATACGAATGCTAGAACAGCCCGCACCACAATCCCCTGTTATTGGGACATAGTGTTGGTGGCACTAAGTTTATCCAGAAACATTATTCCTCCCTTCTAAATAAAAATGAACACTATAACATGACATTACACACAAAAGAGCATAAAATGGGACTGAAGCGGATTGATGACGGGCGCGCAGTTACAGTGTTAATTTTTATTTTGGAGACATTAATGACATCACTGGGTAAATAGACGGAGCCCAGACTGCGACATGACAGAGACAGAATGTAATGTGTTTGCTCACTAATACTAACATCACCTGTACATTTTTTTTGACACCAGAGTCAGACTTTGATTCTGAGTCCAGTTCCATCTACACAGTGAAAGTCATGGTCCAGCAGCTGACTAACCAGTCTGATGTGATCTTTAACTTCACCATGCATGGACAAGACTTCACCGGAAATTTTGAATCCACAGAATGGCACTCGTCATGTCCGCTCGGTACTCAGATGCACCAGGGCGTTTGTTGTAAGTCTGAGATGACTTTAGCACTGCAATTGTCTTCGTGTTTGTAATCTAAATAGCTCTTAAATTTTGCTTTGATTATATTAGACAAAATCAAGCAAAGATGCACTTGTTTATAGTGTTGAATAATATATGTGTTTCTGTCTGATTCCTTTGAAACTTTACCTGTTGCATGTGTACGGAACACTACTGTTGTCTTCTTGGTGCCAGTTTGAATGATAGAGATAAAGGTTTCATAAAATAGCCAGGTAAGTGAGATGGCAGACTGGCATAGACAGACAGACAGACAAACAGACAGACAGGGAAAGGTAGAGTAGGGTAGGTTAAGGTAGAGTAGGCTGGGTAGGGAGATGTTGGGCTGGGCAGGGCAAGGCAGGACAGATGGGGTAGACAGACAGTGAAGTGGAGGAAAAAGTTTGTTGATCTCCGACTTCTAACTTTGGTTTCAGTGGACTGCCCTGCTGGCTACTACCTGCCTGGCTTGTTCGAAAAATGTGTCCCCTGTCCTACTGGCTTTTACCAAGACCAACTGGCACAGATGTCTTGTCACCCTTGCACATACGGTAGGGCATAGATTGATACTCCTAGTCATGGTAATGTTTTGTTTTATTCCAAGAAGGAATTGTGGAAGAATCTTTGAGAATGTACAAAAAAGAGTTGGCTGAAAAAAAAAGTACTGAACATAATTATGTTACAGCCCTTTCACCCCAAATTAGATATAACCACAGATCACCCTCTTTGCCATCTTCACGTAACCCCTAATGTCAGCCACTGTCAAACGGCGCCTTTAATAAAAATTATCTGGGTCAATATTTTCATTCAAAACTAAAGATTGATTATTTGGGTATATGTAAAGACATCAAGCTGTTAGAAATGTTTGAAATTAGATTTTTTTTCAATTTTTCCTGAAAGTGTTGTTAAAAAAGGACGCCAGCAGAAAATAGGTTATAGCTGAGATCACTGACCTCCCGAAACCCTTTTCCTCTGCTCTCGGAAAATCAACAGATCTCATTCCTATCCATTTTGGGATGTTGTCTTCATATTTCTCCCTTTGTCTTTCTCATAATAAATGCTGTTGCCTCTGACTGTGTCTTGTAAGATGGTTTTGCAAGGATTGACGATCGCGACACATGTCTATATCATATCAAATGTTGCTTATTCATCACAATGAGGAGATTTTTTTTTTAACCTCTTTATTTGTTACATGGTCCTTGCAGTTTATGCCAATGATTTTTCTGTATCATCTCATGTCAGTTGGAAAGATTTTTGTTGTTATTGTAAATCTGCATTGACTGTCCAGCTGTGATGGGTGTACAGGAATAGATCGACATATTAATAAAAACAACAACAACAATAACAAAACAAAATAAAACAAGGAAAAAACAACAGTAACAAAAAACATGTTTTCAACACTCCACTCCCTATGGGCTTAATTATAAGTACCATAGAATGTGTGAAATTCGCAGCTGCTTTTTAACATACAATATTCCTGGATTAGAGAAAGACCCATTGCAATAACTGCCTGCCTTAATGTAGTGCCTTTACAGGTGATAGATTCTGTGACTAAGGTATTTGTTGCTAAGGGTAGATAGCATGACAATTATTTCAGAACAATGTTTTTGCTTTATGTGATCTTTACAGAGCTGTCTGTTGAAATGCATCATGAGTTCAATTTTCCCTCACGAATTGATCTAACAGCTGTAAAATTTACCATCACTATCTCAAATACATTAGTTCACAACCCATCTGAGGGTGTGTCACAACTATTTCACATACATGCATGTACAGAGTTGCTATCTGGCTATAGTAATATTGGCACTACAGATATGTCAATGTCATCTGAAAAGAAAGTAAACAATAGAATTACAGTGGTCTCCGCCTAAGAACCCGGTTGTCGGGAGACAAAAAAAGCGGGCTCTTAGGCGGACGGGTTCTTAGGTGGACTGAAAAGTTTCGCAACCCATCTGACCACAGATTGTCTTCACTACTATGATTAGTTGATCTTTACCGTTAATTAAAGATTTATCTATGCGAATAAGCACAGCCTTCCTCCCTGTGTGTAATGTTATAATTAGATCTAGCAATTCCTGATCTTTTTTAGCGTATAATTACATCAGTACTATCCAGCGCTTAAGCGCCATAAGAGTTTTCATATAATGGTATCTTTGTTGAAAACAAAATATTGCTATGCTAAGTCATGGATAATCGCAGGAGTGACTCAAGTGTTTACAGACCCATCGAAGTAGCAAAACAGCTGACCAGCCAGGAGGCTAAACTTATTCCTCTTTAACCACAAAGTCAATCACAAGTGCTATCCCACAT
The DNA here is from genome assembly GCA_039654565.1 of Peronia peronii. NCBI lineage: Eukaryota > Metazoa > Mollusca > Gastropoda > Systellommatophora > Onchidiidae > Peronia > Peronia peronii. Next base: position 8,673 of record JBCEWB010319973.1, on the reverse strand, counting down.
ATTGTCAAACAAAGAAATGGTTACGGGTTAATAACGTGGCCTGATTATGCAGTCATATATTAACCATCACTTTGTCTACCTGTTCTCACCACCCCTGTCCACAATTTTACTGCACATCTAGCACTGCGCATTTCTCTCAAATGGACAGCATGATGTGGCATTATATCATAAGTACTCGGGTGTCTTGGCCCGACACCCGGCTCTTAGGCGGATTTTTTTATTTGGGAGCGTCCGGAGCGGGCTCTTTGAGGGGTAAATTACAGAGGAAAAATTCCATTTCGCAACAGAAGCGGGTTCTTAGGCAGAGACCACTGTATTTCATCATCAAAATCCAGATGTAGGAAGAGGATAAGCTTGTTTGTTTATTTGTTTATTTTTCTGAGCTTTTGGAATATTTTTGACATATAATAATTTTATAACCAGCAATGATTTCCAAGAAATATTTGTCTCTGAAAGAAAAACACTTGAAAATAAATTAAGTATCAATACAATTTCAGCATCCAAAAATGAGAAAGCTAGAAAGAAATTGTGTGTAATAGCCACTATCTCTTTGAGCAAGTTTTATATACAATCAGTACTTTTACTTTTTTAACCATTTGAAAATAGAACATTTTTTCAACAATACAGCATAAATTTAATACAGTTATTTAATACCTTGTGATCACTGATAATAATTATATATTAAGCAACAATACATATAGCATTATGTTTAACGCTTTTTTTTTTTTTTGAAATTCTTGTAGAATCAATTCCAATCTTGCCTTGCCTCCTACTACAACTACTCTTATTATAAGGAATCATTTTCTATCTATTTAAATTATTTACTAACTGATCTATATAGTGACTTATATAACATCTGCAGAAAAGAGATATTTTTTTTTGTCTTTCGACAGGAACTACGTCTGTTGAGGGAGCTTACTCTGAGCAGTTCTGTGCATAAAACTCGTCGGTCGAGTTGTCCTTCCTGTTAGGATAACGACATCTTCATCATCAGAATCTACTAGATTTAGTTGGCATCTATACAATTATGCTACGCTTCTTCAAATAATATGCTAGATTTAGTTCTACCAATCATTATTTCACAAAATGAGTTAATAATTACTTTAAAAAAATAGTTATATTAAAAGATAGTTATAATTCATGTTAACAGAGAATGTATTCTATTATGTATGCAGTTCTTTAACGATTTATAGTATTTGCACATTAGAAGTAGTGTCATACTTTTCAGTACTATACTTTTTAAAAAAAATGTATGTATGCAGTACACTTATTGCAGCTTTAAATGTATGTCTAATTGGATCAGAAGAAAGTTGAATAGTAATTTTAAAAAATTTTGGAAATTTTATGCAGACAGCGACATTTCCACCTATTGTTGTATTGATATTTAGTTACATGGAGTCCTTTGAAGAGGGTAGATATACATGGGATTTCTGAAATATGTTTGTCACCATCTGAGAAGACTAGATGTCATGTTTCCTTACTCATAAAGCCAGGGGACCATTGAACCACTGAAAAATCAGGTTCTTATTATCCATCCCGATGGTTAAATTCGAACTCCCAATACATTTATTGAGAGATAGATGTTTAATCTCTCGACTACGATGACTCATCTCTTTATTTCATGGCTGATTTAATTTCCAGCAGTATTTGTAACACATATAGAACTGTGGAAACATTCAGTAACATTTGTTGGCACCAAGAGTGCATAATCAGTATACCTGTTTTCTATCCACCAATAATCTTGGTGTTCATATCTTGAACTTTTAGGATTTCTCTCCTAACTTGTTTTTCTGATGCTATATCTCATCAGTTAAACAGTTTAATTTGTCTCAACTTTTAAGGTAGTCACATCTTCAAATTTTTAAAAAATTTTGACCAGATAATGATTTTTTTTTTTGGTGTGTGTGATTTTGAAAGATAATACATTTCTCTACAGTAAGCTTACTCATAAATAGATAAAGTGATATATTTCTTTATTAAAAGTGTATTTGAGTTAACTACCCTCTTTGCTAAGATTCCTTGGCAACCCATTGTTTTTTGTGGTAACTAAGGCTATTGCAACCCCTGAACAGTAAGGTACCACAATAAAATGCGATTTTATTGTTATCTGAATAGATTCTTTCCTATACACACAAAAAAAGGTAAAGTAGTTGCAACTGAAGTCACTAGAAGTGTCTTCATTGTATGTGTCTTTGTGACAGGAATCTGATGTTGTTAAAACTCCCAATCCCTTTTTTTTCTCAATTTTCTCAAATAATGTTTTATAAGGCTGCGGCATATCTTTGGTGCATCATAAAATCACTGAAACTGGTTTGATTTAGCTGCAATTTTGCATACTGACTCTTGAAATGTTGTTTTAAACGTTAAAGCTTTGATATAAATAGATATGTTTGTACTTTGTATGCTACTGGATTCAGGCATACTAATTAGGCAAATATTTCGTCAGTTAATGAAAGTCCTGACTTTTGAATTCAGTTTATACATTTTATTCTGAGTATATTAAACTGGAGTTAGGTTTAAGGTTTAGATGTATATCTGAAGATAACGCATGCCAGTTGTTATTGAATTCTAAGCATTAGTAATGCAAGGGGAGTGTTAAAAAATATAGGCATTATTCTGCACTGCGGCTGCCATCTTGAAACGGCATTTGCAAAAATTTTCAAAAATCCCCTTCCATAATTTTTCCTACTCATCCGTGTTCCTTAAAATAAATTGTAAATAATAAAATAAATAAAAGAGCCTACTTACATAACAATAGAGAAACGACCCTTTAAATGGTGAGACTACTTTAATCATACGTTCTTGTTACCTGTTCATTTTCAAATGTTTTATGATGTAATCTGACCCAGAGCCATAGTGTACTGACTGAATTTTTTTGTGAAATAAAATGAAGATTCAGCTTTAAATCTAGATTTCTTTGTTATATTATTCTGGTGCTTCATTCCTTTAGTGTTCCCCCGCAGGGGTCCGGGATTTATAAGTAGGTTCTTTGCCCCCACCTGCAGGTGGTGAAAGCCCACCATCGGTGGGACGTCTCCATGGAATGCCATCCTTCTGTTAGAGAAGACATCTCTTGTCTCCCTCCTTGCTCCTGTCATCTGTCCCACTCTCTTTCCTCTCTTCTTCTTGACTTGTAAACATATCTTACCATGTTTGGCACAATATAGCTGTGATCGTGCTGATGTGCCGTTAAACCCCAACACAAACAAACAAACATCGTTGCTTCAGTCAAACAGTTTACTAACTGCAGGAAGAATTGATATAAAATTTTCGATAGGCTGCATGAATGTATAATGAACTAAAAACAATCAGGCTGATTTCTCACATCTTTCCTCCTTTCCCGCCCCCATCTCCCTACCCAATTTTGGCTATCCTTGGAATTTGCTCGTCAGCCCGCTCAGCCTTTACAATAAGATAATAATAATAATAATAATAACGGTCACATTATTTAACGCCTCACTCCTGGAGGGCTCAAAGTGCTATACAGAACGAAAGTGTTTTACAGCTCCACCCACACTATGCCTCAAAATAAACAAGAGTAACAACATATATACAAAATCATAACCTGGTACACAGACATGATCTGAGATATGTTCTCATACATAATAATGTATTACAACTCAAACATATGCTTAAATTTATAGACATGACTGACAACTAACTCCAGGGAAAAGCTGGGAAAACACAACTCAGACAGATGCTTGTTGAACAAGTATTTTTTAGCTATCGTTTAAGTGGTTCTAGGCTTGCATAGTTGCGAATGCACGCAGGCGATGCATTCCAAACTGAGCCATCATTTCTGTCAGCCAGTGATGTAACTTCCCTTCATCAAGTACAAGATGTATTATACAAGCAATGTGAAGGACAAAAATATTTTTGCTACTCTTATTGGAAAATGTGAAAAAAGGAAAAGAAAGTAAGTCCGTAAGAAAAAAAAAATCACATAGTGAGTTTTTCAGATTTCTACAATTGTGGTGTTTTAGATAACTACAACAAAAAAGCGTTTTGTTTTTTGTTTATCTTTTATCGCTTGTAGTTGGCAAAGAGCAGTAATTTGGTTGAAAGTCAAAATAGCTTGTTTAATTCTAATTTATGTGGATCTGTACTGATAGTGTGGCCTTTGCTTTATCATCCTGTGGATTGAAAAAAAATGAAAAGAGAGAAAGGAAATAAAACAGCTGAACAATGGCAGCAGATGGAGCAACAATGAGGACTGTTTCGGACAAGTCAATATTGCTTCTTTTTGCCATACATGTCCTTGTGACATACACACATGTCGAGGAAGCCAATATAGAGGGTTAAAAAAAATCACATTTGCACTCTTTGCATGAAATGTACATCAAGGAAAATCGAAAAAAAAGCGGTTTTTTAAGGATAGTATTTTCTTCATATTGCAATAATTTTATCAGACTTTTTCCTTTTAATCAATCATTCAGACGAGATGAAGCTTAGAGTTTTTGTTTTCTGCTATACACTGCTTGATCAAAACCCCTTAAATTATCAAGTGAAAATAATTATTCAAGAGATCAATGCAAACAAATAACTGTGAAACTGAAAGTGTTGGTTGTATATCAGTATTTTCAACATGTAATGAGAAGGCTATAGAATTTAATAATAATACCTTTGGTCAAAAAGGACTGTGCGGGAAAGTAAGGAATCAACTGAGAACAAAACAATTGATGGTAATGTCAATAAACACGAGAAAACAACAACAACAACAACAACAACAACAACAACAACAACAACAACAACAACAACAACAACAACAACAACAACAACTAAAATGAAATCAGGCTCATTATCCGAATCACATTCATACATGTATATTATTTAGCCTCTTCAGAACTGTAATTTTGATATGAGTAGAACGCAATCACTGCAAACCAGAAAAAAGTTTATCGTTGGACTTCTAGTTATGATCAGAGCTTTCACAAGACAGCGTTTGAACTTCTCTAGTTTGGACTGTGATTGTAGGATTTCCTTGTTGAAAGGAAACAAAAGAAAATATAAAAGATGCAACACAATGAAATCAGGAGATGGAAGAAATCACTTGCTTTTCAACAGTGAATTAATTTTTAACCCATTTTCTTTCTTCACAGAATCCTTCTATATCAATCTAAAAGTGCATTTCAGAGTTAAATTTGTTGACGTAGATTGAATAAAAGCCCAGACATTGTAATTTAGTGGCATAGCCTAATAAAAATTAATAAGGATTAACAGAAGTGATCAGCCAGTTTCTCACTAAATACAGCTGCAGAAACAGGTCATCCCCATCGTCTTTATTTGCTACTCTCTCGATTCTACTTCAGGTAGAACAAACATTTTTTCACACACAGAAAGGGAAATGAATAATCTTCACAGTGATATCAATACATGTAACTCCATTTGCTTAAAATTTGACGAGAGCCTGTTGTGAGCTTATGAGAATTAACCCTTTTCGACTTTGGCCTGTGCACTAGCTTCCTTTTATGAGATCTTTACCACTTTGTTTTTGATGTTGTTGCATGTTTGAGAATAGTTACTGAGAAGGGACTGACATACCCAAACATGTCCAACTCATGGCAAAGTTTTGTTGGCATATCCTGTGACTGGAGGTCGCTGAATAGTGGCAGATGCCGCCTTAAGAATTGTTTACCAACTTTCTTGAGAAATGTGCACTGAAGTTTCTTCTTTTTTTTTTTTTAAGTAGATCTGTTGGAACGACTGACTTTACTTATAAATAGTGAAAGGAACATATTACTCAATGAATGATACTATCAATGGTCAGAGAGAACGATACAGGGTATACGACAGGCTATTAGGACAGATGAAAATCCTTGTTTTTGTCCTTACCAGAGTGAATGTCTCTGGGAAATACATGACCTGCTCTTGTAGGATGAGTTGTTATTCAAGGTCAGTGAGACCCCCCTTGTTGAATGATGAAATTTATTGACTTCATTTTATCGCTAATGTTACGCAAAGCTGTCTTTCATGTATCTCGTTCATCTTCACCTATCTCCTGATCTCTGCTGATGATGTACGATCGCCTTTGAAAATCATACCACTGAGCCATATGACACACAAGTCTTACAAACGGCCAACTGACTGTCATTGAGAGGCAGCACAACATGACATACTACATAATAAATGACTGCGATTAAATGGGGGTCGTTTCCATCATGAAGAACAAACGTCTCAGGTTGTCGTATCTGCTGTAGTTACCAAAGAAGAGAAAGACACGTCGTCGGAACCATTGTGTTCACTATTGAACCTGGAGAGAAATGCATGTGGCGCATTTGCCCTACTATTTGAAAATCTACAACTGAATGGATTCAAGTTCTTCAACATTTTCCCCATGGCAGTGGATTCATTTGACGAACTTCTGCCTAAATTACAAATTGTGCTCTTATAGGAATTTAAACTTTTGTTTCAAAGCACAGGACGCTCTTCAATGTTTTGGTGGGCCATTTTTTTTTTGTTATTGGTATGGGAAAGAGTCTGAAAAATGCTGACCTACACGACAGTCTGCCCGGACCTAACCATTTTAGAAGGGAAATATATACAGGGTAGCGTTCAAAAGGAGGGACAAAAATGGAAAGTCATATTTTCCGAGAGAGATTATTATTTCTTTTGCTTTTCAGGTGAGTTGCAGAGCAGCCCTGTAACTTTTATCTGTTACCAAGATGGACTACTACGAGCATTTTTAGTGGAAGAGAGGACGAAGACTGTGGAACTGTATTTCGCAACAGTGCTACCGACTCTTGCTTAAAGGCAATTTTGACGCGAATACCTTGGAAAGAAAATTCCCCACCACTTGCAACGGACTGTTCCAAATGATCACTGACGTCTTGAATATGAGCCGGTGTCCTCACTATGAATTTAGGGCCACACTTCCAGCGCTTCTAAACATTTCTACCAAAATTATTATCGTATGCCGGTGGGAAGTTTTTTTCTTTGCAAAATGCAGTTTACAATCTTTGTCCTCTCTTCCACTGAAATATGCTCGCAGTAGTCCATTTTGGTTACAGATAAAAGTTACAGGTCTGCTCTGCAACTCATCTAAAAAAGAACAAGAAAATAATAATTTCTCTCGAAAATATAAATCTTTATTGTCCCTCTGTTTGTGCGCCATTTTATATTCTCTGCATCCCACGAGATCGTGCAAACGAGCGACCCCCACTGGGGAATTAATGTTTGTATTATATAACTGTGACCACGCACAACCAGTGTGATACGCTCTATCAGCTCTGGTGGTTGACTGCATTCACACGACCAAATACGACAGCCAGTTGTCCGTGTATACCACTAATGTGTCACCAGCCTAACCACCTTCACTCTTTTCTGCTTCCCACTGTTCTTTGAGAATCAGCAAATCTCATTCCTGTCCATTCTCATTATTATGTTGTTTTCTCATCTCTTCCTTTATCTTCCTTTTCTGTGGCTGCTTCTGAATGTGCCTTGTACCAGACGATTTTTTGCCATTCCTGACGATCGGGACTGCATGACACCTCGTCTTCATTTCCCAGCTTTAGTGAGGCGGAGATTCTTGTGAGAGGTCCCATGGTTTTGTGTGTACAGACTCTAAACCCGATTACGTCTCAATAGACAGGCTACGAATGATTAAATCACACCGAGAATTAGTTGGATGCCGATTTCCAGCACGGGTCTAAAAACAAGAAAAAGAGTTTATGAACATTGCAGCTCAAACCTGTGGCATTTGTAACCTAAAAACCTCACATATAGAACGTGTGAGAAAGAGGGAAAGGGAAAATCAGTAATAATGTAGAGTGACAAAACAACGACGTGGAAAATGGCAATATAGGGACATGTTGTTCTGACAATGCTCCACTTACTTTAAGTGAACGGTCTGTCTCCGTCTCTCCATCCACAGCTTCCCCTTATGCGCATTCAGTTCTGCTCATTGTATATAATCTAAATAGCACTTTTCCTCTTCTTTTCTACAAGCAATCAGAAACAAACTGTTATTTAATGTTACACGAAGAAACAGATGACGAACCTAATTTCGACTCCGATTACTACTCTACCTCATCTGCCAACCATCAGCTTGCGGCGTCTATCAAAAGATTATGTCCATTGCTGCAAATGTCTGGTCAGGAAATTAGAAGATCAGATCAATTGTGGCAGAGATGGTGGTAGATCGTGGGCTAGCGTTCACGCACCACATACATTTTGCTGCACAAGGGAAACCAGTTTTTGAACGTATTTCATGCTGTGGGCAACAGTCAAGTGGGTAAAGAAATATCGGCACATAAGATCGATTATCACCTGTTTCGTCTTCATACCACTCAAGCAGAAACAAAGTTCAAAGTATGAAAAATGTACGATTAAATTTTGTGGTCAAGTCTATTTCTGTTATTCTGTATAGTGGCAGTACATCAAACCAACCCATCAGACCTTCAAGTAAACCACCACCTCTGCTTTCATCACTTGCACCATCTACGACCCTTCTCTGGTTGGACAGTATCACGGTAGAAATAAGCCACCAATCACGTCACATTTCGTCATCATCGTCATCACTGACATCACCTTTCTTCCAGCTGCAACGTGAGAAAACAAACTTCGACAGTAAAACAAAATATAAACAAAATAAAACAAAAACAACGAAACAACAACAACAACAACAACAACAACAACAACAACAACAACAACAACAACAACAACAACAACAACAAC
>JBCEWB010319862.1:0-21924 GCA_039654565.1 Peronia peronii | reverse complement strand
CACCGTGCCTTCTCGAAATTGAAGGTCGGTCTCGTGCTACCCGTTTCGGTGGCGTACCGAGTGTCCAGCCGTATTGTAATGGGCAGATGGTCAGAGCCCGTGTCCTCTCCTACTTCGGCTATAGTCGAGACGCTGGAAGCCAGTCGTCTGAGGTATTTATGCGCGACCCAGTCGCTAGCGGCTTGACTAAGTCAGGCGCTGAATTTCCTATACGCGCGCCAAGGCTGTCTCCTTATGCGCGAGCCACTCCTAGTCTCCCAGTAGCTGCGTGAAACGATAAGCGACTGAGGTGTTTGAGAGAAGTTATTTCAGTATCAAGATGGATATTGCGAAGCTCTCCTCTGTGTACATGTTCTTGTCCAGCAGTGTAGCTATACACTGGCTGCTTATAAAAAAAAAATGACAACAAGAGGTAGTAGATATTGGGTACGTGAGATGTACCGAAGACGACAAAACCATGGAGTTTTCTACCAACTAGTGAGGGAATTTGAAGCTGATGATGTCAACTTTACACAGATCTAGCATTCAACCATGTTGCACATGAAGAAACGATGATGGTGGTGATGATGACAAGGATAATGGCGCTAATGATAATTTGACCACTTTGAAACAGAGATTGTTAATTTTAGTTGTTCAAATAATGTCTACATACATTCTATTGACATTTTATTAAAATTGAAAAACCTCTTCCAGATCAGTGAACAAAACATGTAATTAAAATGTGCTGTCATATACAGTGCTCATTTTTTTTTTTTTTTGGTGTGTGTGTGTGTGCGTTACCCTGGTGAAGGGCCAAACTGGTTTGAAATTTTGGCGCCATCAGCGTATTTCGTTTTTAAATTTACAATTACCCAAACTGTTATTTGTTTTCTTTTTAATAACAAGTTGACAGTCCATGTCTCGAAATTCAATTCATTAAAAAAAAAAAAAATGATGATGTGATATCATTTCGCACTTCTGGCTTTCACTTTGACACATGACAGAGCTATAGTCTGTAGCTGTAGACAAGATCTAGAAGTTTACATTAGAGTAACAATTAAGTTTAAGAGAGGGGGGGGGGGTTGAAAGAAGGACTGAAGAAATCTAAAGGGAGAAAGGCAAGATAGAAGAAAAACAATTAGTGAGAGAAAATAATTTAAAAACAAGGAAAATACGCCTTTTTAACACTCTTACAAAAATTATTTATGAAATCTCTGTCTCTCTGTTATTTGTATATTGTGGATCATAGATTGCAGGCTCTCCGCGAATGTTCAATGGACCGTTCTATCTGCCTTGTCTCGAGTTCTGCCATAGCTTACAAAGTGATAACAATTATAGGCCTCAACAGGTATTGCATACTACACACGATGACTAATGTTTGACCAATTTTGACCAATGATTAGGCTTGAAATGAGACACACCCCCAGTCAGTCACTTGAGAATCGCTCACCGATCGCTACATGACTCTTCGAGATAATCACCAGGAAGGCGGTTGAAAGACGAAACAAACAAAGTCCAAGTACATGACTCCATCTCAAGCGAGGGTCTCTGGAGGCTTAACGTTGCGCCGCGCACAAGGAGATAGCCTCATACAAATCTTACCTGTCTGATTTTGGAGCGCCAGTTTTTTCGAGCGACGCAACGTTGCGTCGCGCTTAAGGTGATGTACCCTAAGGCACAGCTGAACCGCAAAAGATTTCTCAACAACCCTCTCCAATACACAAGAACTCTCTTCGAAAATTCACGATCCGGCAAGCTCAGTGCAAGTCAGGACGAATTAGAAGAGCACTAATTGCGAAAGACCTATCCAGACCGACAAAGGAAAGAAAGGCCGTGTTCACTGAGAATGTGAGAAGCGGGTAACACTCGCGTGGGTAAACTCGCGCCGAATCGCCGGCGCGTGTAGGCTATCTAGTATTCATAGTAAACGCAGTAAACATACAAACGCGTGGAAGCCAAGTGAACAACATACATGTACATCTTTTTTAGCAACGAAACAGATTTTTTTTTTTGCTAGACAGCAGGCTACCAAAATTTCTATTATTATCAAAACGTAAAGGAAGAAGGAAAGTAAATAAGAGAAGACCAAGAGAGTGTGTGTTTTGTGAGAGAGAGAGAGAGAGAGAGAGAGAGAGAGAGAGAGAGAGAAAAGAGGGAGGGAGGGGGGGGGCAATCAGGACAAATCAGGCACAATTCACCTGTGATACTTTTGAAAAATGAGACATTTTAAGTTGAATAAGCTTTCTTTATATTCTTTATTAATTATGACGTTCAATAACCAATAATCTCACTACATAGATTAGATCTAGTGTGATAGACATGCAATCCAGACAGAGAGAGAAAGAGAGAGAGAAAGAAAGAAAAAATACTTTATAAAACGTTAATGAATTAAAAAAAGATCGAAGAGGGGAAAAAACAGGAGAGAGAAAGAATGGGAACATTGGAAATTATTCAGCTTCACAACTGGTGACATTGGAATAAATAATTTAAGTAAACAAAAATTAATACAGGCCTTCAATATTTTCTCTTTACTGATGTCTTTCCATGCTTTATCCACCACATTTCTATTTGCGTGGTCTTTTCTTCTTTTCTCCCATATGGACGGCTTTTGGATACGGCACAGATCAAACAGTCAACATCCATTGTTTTTACGTGCAGTCAACTGTTGTCTAGATCTAAGACAAGAAAGTTGAGCCCATCTCCGGCGCGAGAGGCGAGAAAAGAATTAAAATTGGATTCGATAAAATTTACGGGAAATTCGCGGGAAATTGCCAGCGCCGCTGGACCCGCGTTGTCTATGTACGCCTACAAGACAGAAAGAGGCACATTACTCGCGCGAGAGTGGGGACGCAGTGGTTCTGTGGTTTGGCGTCTACTCACGGAGAAAACGGGCCGGGATCGACTCGCGGGTCCTGCATCGGGGGATGGAAGGAAACGAAGACTGAAAACTCGCATTTTTTCAGTGACTCAACGGTCCCCTGGCTTCCTGTGGAAGCCTTCTCGGATAAGGGCGAATATATTTCGGAGGTCCCGTGTGTACGTTACGCACATTAAAGAACCCTTGCCAGTTCAAAATCTATGAAAGAGTAGGCTGCGTGCCGCTGTCCGGGCAAAATTTCCAAATTCCAAATTTCTACCCACAAAAATTCTCAGCAAAAATTGGCAACTGCTAAAAAGCCGAGATAATCTTACTTTCTTAGGATTGAATGGCTTAAGAAGAACAAACAAGAGAACTCGCGCGAACGATTACCTCTTCTCGCATTCTTTATGAATACAGCCAAACGCTGGACGCGATTAGCGGACTGGCACAGTATAGTCTTCCCAACCGGGCAGTGAATTCAACGAAGAGCCACCTACCTGTGATCCGAGAAAAATGCGGCCGCACCGCACTTCATGCGGCCGCATTTTTACCTACTTGCCGCACGATTGCTGCACTTTTCGCCGTTTTGGCATTTTTTGCCATTTTGGAGCATTTTTTCGCATTTTTTGGCATTTTAATAATGGAAGTGAATAGAAATTCTTTATTGATTTTGAGATTTTTTTAATTTGGCGAACTTTTCTTACCTGGCACGAAAACAAAATCACAATGAATCTAGTGGTTTCTTTACTGCTGCGACTGGAGTCGACCTCTAAATAGCCTACAGCACTTAATAAAAGTCAGAATGTAAACAATCGTCTAGGAGACGTCTAGATCTACAAAAAATCCACCTGAATGTCTGAGAAACGCCGTTGCGTATCCCCCCCCCCTTTTTTTTTTTTAAAAATCTAAATGCATAAGTGCCGAGTGTGGAGACTGAAGGTGACGAATATGATGATTCTGAGTCAGAATATGTGTGAATGAGCCAGAACCGGACTCTGAGACATCGTGATCGAGTAGTAACGATGATCAAGTCTGGCTTCGTGTCCTCAACAGATATAGATCTACATAATTTAGATCTGAATTTAGGCCTACTGCTATGGAGAGGGACTATATATAGAAGAAGGGGTAAGGGAAAAGCACTGTAGAGAGGAGGGCTTCCAGCAAAGAAATTAAACACTAGGCCTGCCTAACATAGCCAGTATGAAGATATGATCCTGAAAAAATCTACTGGGCTGATGCAATGGCTACCCATCCAAGCAAAAATCAGTGTTGTATCGGGGAATGAAAAATTGGTTGCAACGAAGAAGACCAGTGTGTGATTTGCTCTTTCTTTGGCGCATAGGCTAGATTTAGTCGTTAGTTCTAGATTTAGTGATAAGTGGTCAATAGTTGAAAGATATTTAGAGCCTAGATCTAAATCTCTAAGTGAAGAGAAATAGACCAATTCACCAACAGACCAAAACAAACTTCTAAAAGTGGGCTGAAAGTCACACCACACCAGCAACATGCTGAGTATAAGGAGTGCACGCACGTCTCGAGAGGCAAATTATCTATTTTGCATTCCTTGCAATTTGGTTTTAAATCACGAAAGAAAATCTGTTCTTGCTGCACATAAAGATATTGCTAAATAAATGACCAATTTGAAATGCTCACTTGATGATCCAACAGAACATAATTTGAATCAATGTCATGTGAATACCATTTTCGGAGCCTATGTTTGACAACTAATACATGTACCTCCATTTCTATTTTTAATCATTATTAGTACATGTACACCCTTTTTGGAAACTTATATGACTGACTGAATAGACTTAGCCGCAGGGATTTAAAAGTTAAATCGTTTTTAAACTTTTGCATGTGTATGGTGGTTTGGCAGGCTGAGGTACAACAAAAGGTGTTCAGTTATATCAACTTTATTCATCTTTGATAAATGCAGTGACACTGGGTTTTCACTCTGTACATTGATCTTGTATTTGCCATGTTTGGATTATAATTATGGAGCGAGGATCCGGAGATTATCCATGTGAGCAGTGCCTTTTCTTTTTCTTTTTTTTTTTTTAAGTGTTTAGGTTAATTACTAATCCTATTACCTGTTATTAGACCTATGTTAATATAATGCTCGCTAATGGGCTGTGCAGGCTATTATCTGAAAACGTTATAAAAATCTGTTGGAATTCGTGAGTTGCACTTTTTTTGGGGCATTTTTGACATTTTTTGTGGCATTTTTTTGCTTTGAAAATGCCATTTTTCTCGGATCACAGACCTACTCTGTGCGAGGTTTGAAAGGTAATCAGTGAGGTCAGAAGCAAGTCTGCCCCTGGTCCAAACGGCATACTGTATCTGGTGTACAATACAAAATTTTTAATGTCCCAAGGTGCTCAAGACATTGCACAGGAGCTGGTCACACATTGGACTAAAGGAAAGACAAGTGATCAGTGGCATAGGGCTGACTGTGTCTATATACCAAAGGAGAAGAGCTCAGAAGAGACAGGTCAATTCTGCCCAGTCTCTCTGCTGAATGCAGAAGGCAAGATATTCTTTCCGGTTATAGCGAATCGGCTGACTTTATACCTAATGGAGAACGGTTACATAGACACATCAGCCAAAAAAAGAAGTGGAGTCCCTGGAGTCATAAGATGCCTAGAACATGCGTGCCTGATCTGGGAGGCTATCCAGAGAGCGAAAACAAGGAAGCAAGAACTGCATGTTATATGCATATGTTCCCTACTTGCTACTATGGCTAGTGCTGGACATGTATCCAGACCACACTACAAGACTTCTGAAGAAGTACTTTGAGTACTTTAGGATGAGGTTTGCGATGACTTGAAGAAGTACTCTGAGTACTTTAGGATGAGGTTTGCGACGAGAAAGCACACCACGAGCTGGATTCAGCTAGAGACGAGAATTGCCATGGGCTGTACAGTCTCCCCAGTTCTCTTCGTGTTGACCATGAAGTACGGTACTGCTGAAAGTCAGTGAGCAATTTTCCCAGGGACCAGATTTGGGAGAGGGTTGTCTAATGGCACAACATGGATGACACAAAATCGTAGTCTCGTCCCAAGAAGAGGCAAAGCAGATGCTCCAAAGACTGGATGATTTAGCCTCCTGGTGCAGAATGGCATTCCAACCCAAGAAGTCCAGAAGCCTCTCTCCTAGAAACGAGAAGACGAATGGCACAGTGCAATTCCAGATAGGTGACCAAGTAATACCAACAGTCGCAGAATTACCTGTTAAAAGACTCGGTCGGTGGTGTGACGCTTCTCTGAAGGACACAAAGCACAGGGATGAAGTCAGATTCAGCTGACAATTGGCCTGGAAAATATCGACAACAGCGGACTTCAAGGACATTTCAAGGTGTGAATCTTCCAATTCATGTTGATCTCAAACCTATTATGGCCACTCTTAGTCTACAAAATCCCCGTCTCAACGGTAGAGGGACTACACAAGGAAGTGGCTAGGGCTCCCATCATGCTTAATCGACGTCGCACTAAGCAAACGAAGCTGGTGTTATCACTCAAATCCCTGTGTGAAGAACACGAAATAGGGAAAGCCTGTCTTCACCTGATGCTGAAGGGCTTGCAGGATGATGCCCTGAGGAATACAGAACCTGAACTGAAAACGGGTCGAAAGTGGAGAGTGAAAGAAGTCATCGATGCAGTAGAACAGTCCCACAGACAAAGGAATCATCGAATTCACTCAATCTGATAGCTAGGAAAGGATTAGGATCGAGTGGGGAAGCAGTCGCACTGTGGTCCACAGCGACGCCTAAAGAAAAACAAGACATGGTTCTCAAAGAAATCAGACATAAGGAAGACGAGAAAAGAGTCCAAAAGGCTGTGCAGCAGGGGCTACAGGTGCTTAACTGGGAAGGTGTCTCCAAAGAACGATGACATGGAAGGACATTTTGGCACGTGGCACCCATGAAACTGGCCTTGAGTATTCGTTCCGCATTTGATGTGCTTCCCACAAAAACAAACTCATTAGATGGGGGAAGGAGACCAGCGACAAATGTCCACTCTGTGGAGGAAAACAGACGTTACAACATATTCTCTCTGGTTGCAAAGTTGGCTTGGCCAGTGGAAGATATACATGTACATGTGCTTGGTGACACAACCGTGTGCCTGAAGTGCTGGCAAGAACAGTTGCATCGGCATTGATAAAGCCGGACAAATCAGATGAATCCAGGAAAAATACATTTGTCAAAGAGTCAACGAGTATTCCCACCAAGGTCCCCTGCAACACCCTATGCGGAATACTGGAGAGAGCCGGCGACTGGGACATAGTAGCTGATTTGACAGAATGGGGATAACATCCCCAACTAATTAAAATGTCAAGTATGAGGCCAGACATGGTGCCTAGCCCGAGGATTGCAAAGTTATACACCTTTGTCGAGCTAACTGTTCCATATGAGACAAACATGGAGGAGCAAGTAAGAGTACAACTACAAGATGGCCAAGTACCAAGATCTCCAGAAGGATTTGCCAAGAGCCGGAATGGAGGTAAACATATTCGCAGTAGATGTGGGAGCAAGGGGATACGTTGGTTCCGCAGTATATTCTCTACTGAAGAAGCTCAACGTAAGTGGCCAGAATATTAGAAGTACCCTGCGTCAGCAGCAGAGAACTCTTCATGTTGGAGTTCGTGCAAAAGGAACGATGTGACCCCTACACCGCTTGATGCCGGACGGTAGATTTAAATAGAATAAATTATGCCATAAAAAACAGTGGCACGCTTAGCAGATGGTCAGGGCACCTCGGTCAACTACATCTGGACCTAAAACCAAACGGCAATGGTTCAAATCCCAGCGAGTCCCGGTGGGAAAAAAAATGGGTGACGGACATCGGGAGTCATCACCATGGTGTGGCCGGGGTTCTAGAAGATATCAGGAAGTTAAAGGCCGAAACATCTAACGAAAGATGTGGCATTTGTGTCCTTTTGGGGAAAACGGAATGTGTATATTTATGATTCGACTGTAATATCCTGTTAGAGGGACGGTCACATATTTCTCACTAATCCTGTCGTAATTAGGAGATACCTTCATCCGACATGGAACTTAATATTTGAAGTTTAAAAAAATATCCCATATGAATGTAGACCTGTATCACGAGATAGCAAACTTCGGATTGCGGGAATACACGGAAATAGCATGTTCCCCACAATTTACAAGTCAGTATCAAGCTAACAGAATAGTGGCAGAAATATTCCCTTTTATATCTCTTTTTATTTAATATGTTCCAGATATGACTAACAGAAGATATTTGGGCGATATGGAGACTTGTACATACCAAAACAAGAATAGCAAGAGACCACAAGTGACCAAACTTTTTTTCTTTTAAAATGATTTTTTTTTCTTCTTTTTAGGAAAAACATTTTTTTTTTTTTTTAATCGTCGAGATAAGCTCTGTAGGAGGTTGAAAGACGTATTACAGAACGTAACGTAACCATATATATATATATATATATATATATAGAGAGAGAGAGAGAGAGAGAGAGAGAGAGAGAGAGAGGAAAGGGAGAGAGAGAGGAAAGAGAGAGAGAGGAAGACAGAGTTAATTCTAAACTTCTAAATTAGATTATAAAGATGACGGTAATAAATAAATGCTTTCGTCAAAAAAGGTGATTCAGATGTTTTGATGTTGAAAGTGATTGTTTTTATGTGGTCCCTATTCTTTATTTTACGAGAACAATGCTGAGAATATCTTTCATAAACTGCCCATTTGTCAACAAGGATTTTTTTTTTTTTTTTTTTGTAAGCAGTCTTGTTCTCTTTCAGTGTCACTCTTTAGAACTCGTCATGCCTATAATATTGAAAATATATCAGTTCATTTTCAGTTTCTTGATTTGCTAGCAATGCGATGATAACAAATATGTGTTGCCTGCTATTAAGAAGATGATCTCGTTCTAAGGTAAACGTTCATCATTATCTAGTCTAATCGACAATGGACGTAACACATTGATCAGAATGTAATTTATTCTGAAATCATATGAAGTCTTTGCTTTTGGGGTTGGTTGGCAGTCCTCTTTGTTGTGAGGCATCAAAGATGCTAGACGATTTATGATTTCGTCTTTTTTTTTTCTCCTGGGGAATACCTCTTGGTTTTACATGACGTTTTGGTTCACAAATAAATGATTAATTAAAGAATTCTGCACAGCATAACTTCTTCTTTGCTAAAAGTTTTCTCGAAGAAAAATGTGTCTACTGATCCTCTTCTGAATTCTGCATAGACAATTTAGGCAAGGATTGTTCTCGGGCCGAGCTTTGCCTTTTAAGTGAAGAATAGTCCTAAGGTGTGTATCTTTACTGGCTCTCTACATCACGTAAGAATCTGAAACCAGTGAAATGACCTGAGGTTGGAAATAGTGAGTTTTGAGTGATACATACTGTGTCTAAGCTTACAAAATTACTATGTCAAGTTTAAGAAATGGTTCTTGATTCTAAAAAGCATTTAGTTATCGTTGAATCTTGCTTCCCAAATTAGTAACCGGTGAGACGGTTGCCACATTTTTTTATCAAATTAAAATCGCAACTAATGAGAGTTATTGGGTAATATCTGGTATCAGACTGCACTAGAATTCGGCGCCCGATCGATCTATAGTCAGATTTGTGAAATATTGAGTTTCACACCCCAAGTTTTTCTTAATCTAAGTCAAAGGTCAAGTGAGTGAAACTCAGGCTGACTGAGGATGGCGGCATGTTTTATTTTTGGTGAAGTAGACTAAGGTCAAGGCCATAACCATAACCAATGTTACACATGAGAAAGAGGAAAATATTTAACCGATAGAATAATCGATCATCGACGGTCATGGGAACCGTTACGTTCTATAGACCTACACATCTTTCAACCTCCTGGTCACGAACATTGTCGGTCATGCACAGGCCTACCAAAAACTTTCGATATCGCAATTAGTCCGAAAACTTCCAGTATCGCTCCACTCTAATGCCTGGCCGTAGAAACGCGGGTTCTTTAATGTCAGGATATTTACTGTCGCCATTAAGAAGGTTGCTGAATACGCTCGTTTCCCAGTCTGCAAAGTATTCTTCTTTAACTGCGAGGTCTGATTAGCAGCTTCAGTAATACATGTATATTCCTTAAAATAACCGAATTCAAAGATTTTTTCTTTTATTCCTCTCAGTGTTGGTTAAAGTCAGAGACCGTATGAGCGTGTGCCCAGGTTCAAATTACTTTAACGAGTGGGTCTCTGACTCTGAGCCAGTGAAACTTTGGAATCATTCAACACATCCATCACCATCGCTTAAAGCTGCAATTGTCCAATCTGATTGTTCCTTGTTCCGTATCTTCTTTTGATTCAAGAAACTCGGGAAATGTTAAAGTGGTATCTTCATCCCTACTCCCGACAACAGCTGTATGCTATTTAACAGCCATATCGTGAAATGGTGTGTCTTTGGTAGATTTGTTAGGCCGAGCAAACGCCTCTTTGAAAACAATTAATTTGCTTGTAAATAAAATGTTTCTTATAAATTGGCCGATACGTGGGATCAACATAATTTTTGGAAGTCTGCAGAAAAATGGACATTTCTTATTCGTGTTTAAAGAGACAGCAAACTGATACATCTACCCTGCATTTCTGTAATCATTTCTATGCAAGATGTATTCTGGACATTGCTCCCATTGGATCACGCATTCACGTTTTTCCTTGTCCAATGACTGATGACATATTTGGCACTCTACCTGTCCAAACTGAGCTAATGAAATATTGAATTCTTGAATGCAGCACAGTAGAAGTTCTGTGACATTTCTTTCCTTATTGTTCCTCAAAACTGTTTATGCATGTCTTTTATAAGGTCAGGTGGGATGACAGAATATAATGTCTAATTGGAGCATATTCATGTCTGGAACAGGAAATGCCGGCTTGAAATCTCTTCACTTGTTCATACACAGGACAGTGGTCAATTTTATGTTCTGGGCGCATGAATTTCACAACTACTTCAAAGTGCAGCTGTGCTGATGTGGTTTTCTTTTATAATCACAACTTTAAAACCAATTCGGAAAATTTGTTCATTATATACTTATTAAATCTAGGCACAGTTGGGAAAAAAAATTCTTGCAAGCTGGATGATACAAATTGTCTGTCATTCTCAATATGCAAACCTTTGCCATTTTGTTGTTCTGAACGCTGCTGACAACAATACGCTCTTTGTAGTCTGTTTTTCTCACGTGCTGCCTTACGAACTTGGACTGAGACACCTAATCATCTCTCTTGAACTACATGTAATTCATTTCGATGTTCAGATTATCAAAAGGTTTTTAAAGAATTTTCAGTCAAACCCTTCCAAATGCGTGTTCTTCTTTCATTTTAAGTATCTTAGTGAATGTATGACTTTGCCGTGTCAAGTTTCTTCACAAGCAAAAGCAGAACACATAGCACCTATTTCAAAGAATGCCCGGTGTGTGGGCAGAATGTCACAGATAGCCATACGGTCCATCTGTATGATACATGTAGTTGTACATGTACTTTAAAGATGTTAACCAAATCGAAAAAAGGACGTATGTATTGGCATATGCGATCATTCCTGATAACTGAAGCCGATTTTATTATGCGTCCTTCTGCCATATTTTTCATACAGCTGTGATCTAAATAAGTCATGGCGCATATTTTTAGGACGCCACGAAATAGTTATTTTTAAAGATCGAGCTTCTAGGCCCCGATAGAAAAATGCGATATAGGTTCGTAAATATTCCTATATAAATAAGTCAGTTTGACCCATTTATCTCGATGTCGTTTCTGCCAAATTGTAGAATTTTATGCATATGAAGTTTTTTTTTTCAGTATGTTTTATAGTCAATAAATTTCGGTTGTTATTTTTTTCGTTTTTCTAGAAACTTTGTTTCTCTGTCTCATTTTTTTTCAATCTCCTCCAAAACTTACCAATATTTTTCATCATAATTCAGTTACACATTTTCCTTGACATAATAGAAAAAAAAATCACAGAAGCGTTTTTTTGGTATCACTTTTACGTTTTGAAAAAAAAAATAATAAACAAAAATGCCAATTTTGTACATTTTTCAATAATGGCATTTTCAAAAATTCGTAGAAAAACAACCTTCAAAAATCTCAAGGTAACCTTAAAAAATCTCAAGTTCCCTCCTGTCATTTTATAGATATTTGATGTTAGAAATAACATGCACAGTTTGCAGCGATTTGGTGTGGTAGTAACTGAGGAGATACTTTTTGAAAAACAGCACAAAATTCAAGATGGCAGCTTTTCCCCTGGCAACCAGAATGCCAGCAAATTTTCAAGGACATATTCTGAATCCGACAAATATGACAAAATAATACACACAGTAAAATGACATAATGTCAAAGGCAAAAGTTTTCAGGCACCTGAAAAGTGGCACTTGAGAAAATTTAGAAAATATCTTGGACTGAAAGAAAAACAAATGTAGAAGTACTGAAAATAGTTGGCTATAATTTTTCTCATCAAACAACCAGAAAAAAGTAATGCGCTTTTTCTGATATGTGAGCAGGAAAAACGGGTTGGAAAAATTAGGGGAGAAATGAACTGAGAAAGACATAGAACAACATATATATAGAAAGCTTGATAAGCTACATGTCCAATAAAATGATATGAAACATTGAACTGATAAGGCTTTAAGGATGAACAAAAGAGGACTGTTGGTCAATGGTCATTGATGTCTGCTCCAGATCTGATATTTATAGAGACAATTCAATATTCTGGACTCAGTGACATCAGACACGTGATATATCTGAGCATCTAAGAGTGCTTGATGACCAGGGTGCTTGAAATGGCCAGAACTGAATGGGATAATTATCAGTTAGGATGTCATGGTATATTCACTGATATATCCTTCAGCCACCTTAGCTCTTACAGAGTAACCTGTTATGAGATATATAAACCACATCAAAAAGAGTACCTGTATTCATAGACTGGAGCATTCAATTGATTAAAATTCATATAGGATTTGCAAAATCAGATTCAAAATAAATGCAGTTGCCCATCCAAGTCCACGAATTGTTGCAGGAATTCCATCACTCTTTTGTAAACAATAATAATAACAAAAAATTATCCCTGACCATATATTATCTTATTGTGCTGAAATATAATTCACATTTATTTTGGCTCTCAACTCAATACAATTGAGATAGTGAAAAAAAAATGTAATGACTGTTAAAAAAAAAAAAAAAGATCTTGTGGTGAGTTAGACATCTTTCTATATATTCTCTTCATGAACTGCCTATTTTATTATCATAGAAAAAAAATATAAATGACTCAAGATAATATTACAAGTGAAGGACCAAATATAAGTAGCAAAAGAATAAATGACTTTTCATTACTTGATCTGATCTGGCATCAGCAATTATAAAATTATTTTGAGCAATTAATTTGGAAAAATATAATTTTAGGTAGATATAATCTAGGTATATAGATATACATGTAAACGCAGATATTAATGCCCCGATTGCTCAGATTATTTCTTTATTGTTGTCCAAGCGCAGATAAAGTTAAAGATTCAGAAGTGATAAACAAGCTTATTATGATAAAATGATGAAGGGAACCCCTGAAACTAAAGTGCGATTGTAAAACTGATTGACAGTCAGATCTGTTTGAAGCATGAAAAAAAGGTTGAGGAGGTATATTCGACAACAGATTTTTGACAGACTATCATGTAAGTAAGACGTCCAGGGTTTTATAGCCACAAAATATTCATAAACAAGTATTTTTATTTTCATCAAAATACTAGCTAATACTCTTAAAATTTCATGGCTTGACTAGCAACCCTCTTCTTTCATTACTTCTGAAAATGATCGAGGGCTTCAGACTTCAGAAGAATGCTTTAGTTTTGTAGTCTATATTGAGAATATCTATGTGATATCAATGGCTGCCATTGATGGCAAGAATAGAGTTCGCCAATAATTTTTGGGAAATTCAATTGGCCCAAGAAGTTTGTCTCACTTCTTGGCTTGACCCCGTTATGGTGGGTGGAAAATTTATGACGAAAATTCTTCTCTTTGAATGACAGACTCATAGCCAATTGAACCTAGACGCCTTCCAAATAATGTGTCTAGTAGTAGTGAGTAGTTATAATTATGTAGGAAAAAGACTGATGTACTTTGGACCAAAACCCATCTTTCGGCTCAGACCGGATATCAGACAAAATCTTGTAAACAATAGCTTTTAGTCTTCATTGTGACTGTGTTGATGTACTTGATTGCTAGTAAGTTATCAGTATTTTATGAAATTATTGTATTCCATCATGATCATGGACTTCAAGATCAAATCTTGTTCAGAGCTACAAGATTATTTACGAGCGAGAGATAAATGGTTTTAAGAAGAGGACCTTGTTGACTTGTGTCGAAGTGCTGAGAGTTTGGGCATCAAGTTGGACCCAGATAGTATTTTGGAGTGTAAGACTGACACCCTAAAAGTGAAATTAACAGTACCGGTACCAGCTAATAGCATAAGCATAAATTAGCCCATTCCTACCCACCTTAATGTGTCAAGCATGACTTCAGCTAAATTCCAGTGTTAAAAGCATTTGATATCGTATCTCACCTTGACTAGTCGAGAGACTGCCAATGCCGCAAGTTTGCCTCACTTCTCCGTTGTAAGCTAACTTTCGGTGGGAAATCCGGTCGGGTTTTTTTTTCCAAAATCTTGTGTTCTACTATGTGAGACCAAAGCCGTAATCAGCTATGTTTTCCAATTATATTAATATTATGCTTAAATACATATATATCTCTTAATCTCTGAAAATAAAGCCCTCTTTGTCGACCAGCCAGTAATTTTCAGTATTTCTTACCCATTTCGGGTTGAAGACAATATTTTTTCCACATGCATTGATTGAACCAGACACCAGCAATTTATGCTTTTTCAGCTGTTTGATGACTATGTCAGAAATGTAAGTGTGAATTATTGGTGTAAACATTATATTACTGTCCTACTTATGAGCAATTTGACTGAAAATGAAGGAAATGTCTCATATCCTTGCAAAGTGCCTTCAAATTAGCATTTTTACGTTCATACAGAATATGCAGTACATAAATATCATTTATTATTACTGTTATTAAGACATCATTTTGTTGCCTGAAATAACTATTTATATCCAGACGACTCTGTCTTTCAGGGCTTTGGTGAAACTTGGTTTGAATTTTCCTGAAGACCTATAAAGCTATGATATTTTGTCTCTCTTGCGTACTGTAATGGAAATAGCTTTGATCTAGCAGATCAGTGTGATGATCATAGGATGATAACAGTCTACATTCTTGAAGAGTCACAACTGTGGATGGTAAATAAGAGAAAAATACATTTGACTCCTATTGTTTTGATTTTATCAAGGATGTCCTTGCATAACTCCTCCCTGCAGTGATAATCTCCAACAGCCTCACCCATGTCTGTCCAGCAAATGCTTCCTGATACTTTCTCTATATGAATTCATGAACTGAAATGATTCTAAATCATTGTATTGCAATAGTTGATCATAAATTCCAGGAAATTTGATTGTGAACCACAGCATGTAAGGTCCACATAATCTATGAATCTAATATCAATATACCAAGGTCAAGCAAAATTACCCACTTTGTATGAGAAAAATTGTTTATGTCTTGTGTCCACAGTTGCCTTTTTGTTTATACTGTACAATTAAAAAAAGTGCTGAATTTCCTTTACCTAAAAAAAATAAAAAAATAAAGAGATTTAATGTGTTTAATGATGCTCACTGTCTGTAAAACCTGAAATTGTGTACTACTGGTACCATATGGCACATTTTTTTTATTGTTTCTGGAGAAAGAAAGCTTATTTCAAGTACTATCAAACACTGCATCAAAGTGGTTATTAACTGAACGGTGATGCCTCATTTAAGTGAAGTTTAGGAAACTCAAGCACTGAGAATGCTGTGGATTAATCAAGCATATCTGTTGTGGCCATGGCATTCAATGTTCAGAGAAAAATGATCTAAGCTCTGAAAGAAGAAGTATTATCTTGCCACAGGTTTGGCAAGCAACAGACTGAGAAATAGCTAGCCAAAAGTTAAAACACAAGTTCAGATTTCACTTGAGGGATCACTTCTAAACAGCATCAAAAACAGCAACAGACTTCCCAAGACCTGCTCAAATCCGCCAACATACTAACATTTACGACTGCAGACATTGATATTGTTGCAACAGTTCCTGCCAAGAGAAGCTGTCTCTATCCTCATTAATGCCAAGTCTGGCTTGCTTGGGTTCAGCAGATGAAATATTGGACAGTGAAACAATGTGATTTTTAACCTTCTTTCTTTCCTGGAGCCCCATGATGGGAGATCAAAAGTTTACAGTACCAGTCTTCATCAGTGTGTGTCAAGCCAACAATAAACATGATGTAATGCCAGTAATGGTGTGAGAAGCCATTAGTGCAGATCAACCCACCCAACTGGTAGTAAATTTAAATGGAAACTTCACTGCCCTGAGATATTCAGCAAAGTGTTACCACTCCACCTGATGCTATTTCTGCCACAACAAGTATATTACATGATATTCCCACAGGACAATGCACCTATACATAAAATGTTGGTGACCCAGAATTTCTGGCAACCAACAACATAAATGTCATGAACCTTGGCCTGCACTTTCACCGGATCTGAGTGTAATTGAGCACCTCTAGAACAAGATAGACCAGATGCTTTGTCCAACCAAGAATTCCCCTCCATCAAAGCTCAATGAACTGCAGCAAGCATGATCAATGCAAAGAATAAAAATCCTCCAAACTTCATCCAAAATTTGGTGCATTCAATGTGTCAGAAATGCACACTCTCTCTACTGATAATTAACTTTTGGATTTCCACATTGTTGTATTTGAATTCGAAAAAAAGGTGTTTGTTTCATAAAATAATGAATATTAACAAATTTGCAAGACAACACAAAAAGAAATATCATATTTTTGTGTTGTCTTGCAAATTTGTTAATATTCATTATTTAGTCTCCATATCTTAGATTGTGTCAATAGGAGAAATACCACAGTAGTAAATACAGGGTAGTCAGTTCATTTTGATCACCATACCTGTATTTTACTGTTTTTGTCTATTGCAGATTCATTAATCCTGATGGCACTAGTAAATGTTTGAACCCCATTACCAGTATTGTCAATGTTAGCTTGTTTTACTGGCTGATAATCGGAAACCATATTATCCTTTTAGCTGATGATAGTGATGGACTTCCATGAAGGGAAGATAAATTTAAAGAGCTTGTAAGTTGTCACACAGGTATGGCATGTAAATCAGGGCAGAAAAAAAATTTCAAGACAAACAATCCCTAATGAATAAGTACTGAAATCTACATCAACAATCAGAAACTGTTGCAGTCACCCGGTTCAGAACAATCATCTCAGATGAAGAATCCAGCCACAAATTATGGTCAGAATTGCTCAAACTTCTACAGCCTTGCAGAAACTAGAACCATTAGCTGGAAAGTCAAGAAAATCAATCTAAAGTGAAAAAAAAAAATAGACTGATGCATACACTGGTCATTTTCATCTGCTTGTATGCATGTGAAACAAAGATACTGACTCCTGCTCTAAATCAAAGAAGAAAGTCTACACAACAGTTATTAATAAAATTTTGGGCATCAAATATGCAAAACAAGTCAGTGACAAACTTATCTGGAACACGATAAGTAGCACACAGGACCCTATGAAGAACTCATGGCCATTGTGAGAAGGAAATTCAATGGCCTACTTAAGTCAGTATACCAGAGCACAAAGGAAAGAGCAAGAAGAAGAAAATGACAGAAGAAATGGGCTGATAACAGTAAACAATGGACGGGAACCAGCTTCGCCATGACCCAGACCCAAATCAATGACAGCAGAGATGGGGGGAGTTGTGATGACAAGTGTCCAAAGTCTAATATTACCCTAAAAACTGAACAGGCTATGGGATCTCTAAATCATAAACAATAAATCTGAAGTTCTATATGCTGTGTCAAAAGCTCAGTATCTACATGCTCAGTATATTCCATCCTAAGGCAATGTCAATTGAGGTAAGTGCATTTCATCTTAAGGCAATGTCAAAATGAGTTGACTGTTTTCTACAAAGTGGCCACAAATGTAAGAAAATTGTCGTATCAATTGGATTTCCAATCTTCAACAGTTGTTGCATGAACAAAATGGAAACCAATGTGATTAATTTATGGTGCTTTTTCTTTCTTTCTTTTTTTTTTCTCTGAAGACCATCTGGGTGATTCTTTTTTTTTTCTTTGAAGACCATCTGGGTGAAAGATTCTGCCTGTTCTCCTTCCTCTTCTTTCAATCAAAAGAGATGGGTTTAAATGAAAAGGTGAATATTCCAATACTGCAGAGAGCATGAAGAAACCTGAATATTTTGATTAAGAGGTGATATAAAAAAGTTCTCAGATTCCCTGCATATTAACATTTGGAATAGTGTGCTCTCTTTGCATGTGCACACAATCAGAATAAAAGACCAGACACATTACACGTGTAACTATTCAATTATATGGATTAACTGTGTTAGTTGTCAAACTGAAATTTCACACACTTTAGTGTGTGATCCAGTGGGCTCAGTTGCGTTCTGTTTATGACTGAAATGAATGTTGAGTTGCAGCGAAAAGTGAATATCAAATTTTGTGTCAAACTTGGTAGAACAGCTCAGACTCTTGAAATGCTAAAACAAGGTCTATGGTAATGCTGCTTTGTGCTGAACTGTATGTTTCAAGTGGCATTCACTATTCAAAGGGGCAGAACTTCACCTGAGAATGATGAGAAATGTAGATGCCCCTTTAACAAGAACAATGCAGAAAGAATAGAAAAAATTGTCTGGATTATAGAGTCATGATACAGCAAGTTGCCAACATTGTCAATGTATCAATATGTATTTGTGCAATTGGTCCTAATTAACAGTAAACATGTGGTATGTTGCTCTAAAGTTTAAGCCAACACTATTGACTCCAGAGCAAAAACCTACATCATTCAAGGTGAATCACAGGTGGTGTTGGACAGGCTCACAAAAATGATCCTCATGGCAGATATAATAACAGTAACAACAATGTACTAACACTCAAGGAGACTAATTAGAAAAACATGGAAGTGAAATCTAAATCAGGTACATGTGTAACGTTAAACATTTATTATTATTGATACCACTTCGTAAACTGGAATCCTTTTCATGACTACCAGTCATTAAAAATTTAATGGAATCTTGAGATGATGTGTAATAAACTTTATTTTTTAATTCTAGTTTTAATCAATTTCAAAGCCCTACTGTAATTAGATCTGACACAGGCAACTCTGCTGAATTGTAATATTTATTTACAGTCTCACATTAATAATTTTACAATATTACCTGTTGCATGAACAATAGAAATTTAGAACTGAAAAAGACATAAACCTCACATATCAATCTTAAAAATAAATTACTGAAATTGGGAACATACTTTCTGGAAATTATAATCTGTAATGGGCGTTAAGGAAAAAATAAACAGAAACCTAAGGTGAGTGTCAGCAAAATACCAAATGAATATAGTTTAAACATTATTCATAACTAACTTTTGGAACAGAAAACTGTGTAGGCCAACTTAACACGGAAGTACTGTACTTAAAAGTTTGCTCTGGTATTCTCTTTCATCTGGGCCAAAGAGCATTCATTATCAGCTTTGGGGCTACATTTGTTATTTATGAATTTTTTCTCACTCTGCACTGCAATTACCATGGAATAAGATTTTAAACCTATCCCCTTTCATGAAATATTCAATGGGACAACTGCTTGTGCACAGAAATTTGCTGAGATCATGCCTACTGTACCAGAGTTAAACATAAACAAATTAAAGCATCCTATCAGGGTCCATATAAACAAACATAAATGCTCAATATAACAAATATGATTAACCTTCACTTGTTTCTTGATCAGTGCTTTCTCCAAAGGAGATTGCTTGTTCAGCTGAGACATGCCATGATCACAGCCTCTCTCAATTAAAGCAATAGCCACTTCATCATGACCTGAAAATAAATTTCAAATAAATGAAATTCCTGTACACTGTTATGTTAAAAAATTATTGAAATTCTGGGAATATCTCATGGATGCCTACTATTAATGTCATAATGACAGTCATACAGTGTCCGTGGCCTAGCAGTTGGGCTGTCACATTTGGGATCTAATGTTTTGGGCTCGAATCCTGACTGGTCCCGACATTTTGTCCTTGGGAAAGACAATGGGAGATCATTGTGCACAGCCCTATTACTTCCCTTTACCAGACACAAGAGGGACTGGACAAACAGTGTAAAGAGGAAAAAAAAAATCATTCTGCATTTTTTACTTGAGACATACACCATGAAAAATTCAAAAAAAATTATGATGTAAAGAGAATGTTTTCTTCTCATTGTTATAATTTTATCAAATTTTTTGGCGATCACTCTTTCAAATGACAAGATGTAAAGGGATTTTTTCTTCTTTACAATGTTTGCTAAAGACCTCTTTGGCTTGGAAAGGGAAGTAATTCAGCTGGTCAAAATGATCTCCCCTTAAACGAGTCCCCCTTTTGGGAGGGGCAGATAATCTGCGAAACGATCTCCCATTAACACACATTTCCTGACTCTGCCCGGGTTTAAATGGGTATCGTACCCGACTATAGCCAGTGACTGATGTTGTTAGATTGATAACGATTTGAGCGCCTTGGCAGCTGTCTTGTATGCTTCCAAGGAAGCTGAGAGTGTCTAAGTGTCTTCGAGGTAATAACGTAAGGTGCTTAGAGCCTATACTACATGGGGATAAGCGTGATATAAATGCTCTCTATTAATATTGTTATTGTTGCTGTGTTTATGAGGAAATACTTCCAAATACATTAAATATAGATCTCAGATAAAATGAAAATAAATAATACTGCAACAGGATTATTAATAATGTATCTTTAAATCTATCATTCTATGACTAGAGCAATCATTAAAATGAAACCTATGGAAAACTTTACTTTGTCTTCAGTTGATATTGTAGTAATATTAAATCGGTATGTAACAAAATGATTTCTTATATACATAGGTCTCTTTGGTTGCTTGCATTGATATAAATAATAATAGTATGTCCTGATTCCGTATCCAAAGACTCAATGTTGCGCTTTATGACATAAAACTGAAAATGATCCAAGGCATATCTCTAGTACATATCTTGAAACATTCTGCATTATGAGCAAGTGATTTTATAGGTTAGATGAGGACATCATGTGGAATTAACATGAACATGCTTTTGATTTTCAGAACATATGAATAAAAATCATTTTAATGTCCCACTGAAAAGATATTTATGGAGAAAGTTTCAGGGAAACAGAAACTTACAGTAGATTTCTACATGTTTTGCCAAGATCAAATCATGTAATGATTTCATTACTGATAACAAATAATTAAAGGCACAAACAGTTAAAATTTACCAAATTTAAAGAGAAAAAAAAAAGAGAGAGGGTGACAGTACAGATTTTAAAAAACAAAGAAATGATTTTAAATGATGAAGGTGAACATCCACTTCTGAATAGATATATTGAAGTTACTAAAGAAATTTTTCCATATTGTAACAACTGAGACTGATAAGAAAAGAAACAAACAATAGATGAGACATTTGAACTCTTTCCCATGCTTTCTTTTCCATAATATTAGTCAGGTGAAAATAAGGGGGAGAGTGCAATAACAAAATTGTTCTTGTCAATGAAACAAGCAATTGTACTTGAAACTACTTTATACATGAAAATACAGGGTGGGTAAATTTCCAGCCCAACGTTATGTGAATGGCTTCATACTTTTATTCAAATATTTTTGGATCAAATGATAGTTTTCACTGTTACATTGCAATGGTAGCTACATGAAAAAAATGTGCTCTTATTGCATGGTTTTCTCTTTCTTCGGATCATACCTGTAAGAGTTATTTCAAGTAGAAAATTAGTTTCAATTTATGGATTGGGCTGGCCATGCATCATAACTGATTTTTGTCAGCAGCATGATTACATTTTACTGTCATGAGACCAGAAATAAGCAAATTCTTTGAGAGACACATCAGGAACAGGCAGACTGTTAAGGGCGGGGGGGGGGGGTGTCCTGAATTTGGATTTTGTTAAAAAAATGCGATTTGGGGTTTTTG
>JBCEWB010319751.1:0-21925 GCA_039654565.1 Peronia peronii | reverse complement strand
CCCCTCTCCCCCCCCCCCCCGCCATTCATAAATTGGGAGAAAAACACCAGTAGTAGTCTCTCCCCCTCCCTCCCCCCTCCTTCCTCTCTCACTCAGCCTCTCTTTCCAGGAAAGCTAGGACAAACAGTACAGTATCAAACAGTCCTGTCCATCTCAGTCTAAATTACTCTCCTGTTCTCTCCCCCTCCCTCTCTCTCATTCCTCTGTTCTTTTGTTACCTTCCTCCCCGGTTCTTCCCCTCTTTCTACCCAACTATAGACCGTGATTTTGCCGAAGACCAACAATTTTCCTCCCCAGCACAAGGGTAAGATCTAATATCAGACACAGAGCATAGACGTCCTCCACCCCTCCTATCTCATCCCTTCTTTGATACACTCTCACCCTCCGCTATGTTTTTGTCCCCCAATCTTTTTGTTCTTTCTGTCTTGCTTCTTCTCCTTGTTTTGATTTTTAGTTTTTTTCACACCTGGGTATCCGACCTTATGAATAGCCCCAGAGGTCCCATCACAGTCCGGTGTGAAATGCTGGCCACAGCCTGGCAACGGAATGTCCAAACTGGACACGTGGTAGGTCACACCTGTGAGACATATCAGGTACTGGAAACTATCTAGCAAGGTGACCTTAACCTACACAAAGCCAGGTTTCCCTTGTGCCTTCAGTTTGATATCTCTTAACCCTCAAAGCGTCAAGATTAGATATTCTTTTTAACCCTATCAAAAGTATCAAAAGTATCAGGTCAAAAACTTGCTCGTCGTACTTAGCATTGGAATTCCTGTTTAGCAGGAAGCTGTGTGGTAAGCTGGAACTCATATAAAACCAGTTTGAATATAACCTGCCATTTCTTACATGCGAATATTATTTAAAGTTATTTTCTGTTGACTCTTTAAAAATTAAACTCAGAGATCGTCACCAGCAACTAATAGTCACATCTCCATAATTATAACTGCAAAGACTCTAGTTTGTTGCCTGGCAAACTTGCAATGGCTGAAGTTCAGGAAATGCAGCTCAACTTTCAACTGATAATTACCACGTTGTTAATTAAACGTTTGTGCCCTACTTTCACACTCACTTCATCAAACCTCAACTTCTATCACAATAGTAAATCACGAAAATCTCCAGTAAAAAGGCAGAGGAGAGGATACCAGTTTTTATGGCTTTCATAAGAATTATAAAGTTCTGAAGATGAAAATGAGCTATGTTTTTTAAATGATCTCAATAATATCTTTGCTATGTTGCTGTCCTTGATCATTTTTTCCCTTCACCCCATCATTCAATCCTCTCTGTATTCTTTTCTTACCTTATCTAGATATAATTTTGCCTGGACATTATATAGGATCTGTTTTTTAAATGATCTCACCAATATCTTTGCTATGTTGCTGTCCTTGATCATTTTTTCCCTTCACCCCATCATTCAATCCTCTCTGTATTCTTTTCTTATCCTATCTAGATATAATTTTGCCTGGACATTATACAGGATCTGCTCACAAATATTCTAGTATGTACATAACATCCAAATATCTAATAAAGCCATTATGAAGGTCTAGACAAAGTGGCTGGTGCTTTGAGAGTAATTTGGTTTGAAGCTTAAAGACTAGAGAATTTCAAGATCTCACTGACTCAGACAACACAATATCTTTTTCAGATTGTCGAAGACTTAGTGATGATGATATTATTTATGGCGTTTTCTTATGACAAAATAAAGTTTGCCCAGTTTTCTGTCAGATCTGTCGATTTGAAACATAACAGCACTCTGAAAAGATAATGTCAATTTTTGAACGGCTTTGTTGAAAAAAGAAAAGAAAAGAAAAGAAAAGAAAAACAATTAAACTGAAACAGCCTTTCAAAGAACGATACGTCGAAAAATTCTTCTAAGTTTGAGATATATAAACAGGAAGTAAATTTAAGCTCTCTTTTAATGTGCATGTACTTCCTTTCCGCGGTGGAGAGCGTCTCTACTGTACATTTTAAAAAAAATATGGCTGAAAATTAACTCCGTTTTAAATAGTGGCATTTATCCTTTTAGTTCCCCGTTTTTCTTGAGTGAAAGATCTGGGATCATTCCATGTATACGGAGCCGAGTAATATAGTTGGATCAAAATTTCCGTAACCAACATGAATTATGTCAACAGTTTAATTAAGAAAAGCCACAACAGCATTGCATGTGATAATTAGTGTGCGCTTTAGACAAAGAATTTACCAAACTTCACGGCTTCCTATTGATGAACATAAGACGCCGTTTAAGATTTAAGATATAAGATTTATGAATATAAGAAATTAATTCAGACAATCAGTAAATGAAAAAAAAAATGAAAGAAGAACAATTTTATCAACAACAATCGTAATTTTTTTTAAATGGCACAGGAAAAAAAGAACCAATGTAAATCACCAGTGACGATATGAGATTTTCTTCCAAGATTTTCCATAAGAAGTAGGGCCTTGAACTTTTATTAGACGATGCCTTCAGGGGTTTTTAACCTTGTAAGAGTCAGCAGATACCACAACAACCAATGGAAGTATGATGAGTTTGTGCACTGACATATCAAGTAAAATGTGATATAAGATGAGGCCTTTCATAATCAAGAACAATTATTCAAACCTAAGAGACGTAATATTGTTTGCACTTATTATAATAATCCACGTTTGGAACAAATTGGCCTCTTGAGACTTCATGCGTTAATTCTAAGAGTCTAAAAGTGTGAGAAGCCGATCCGCCAAGTACGAAAAGTAAAACACAAAAATTAACCCGTTTCTTGTGTTCAGGGCTCTATCTTTGTTCCATCGCGTCAAACAAGTGCCATACTGTACAAGACTTATTAGTATTACCCAACAATGTCTGAAAAGTCATTCTGTCTTTGTAGTCATTTTGAATTTCGCACCAGTAAGGAAACTTATTGCAAGCATGCATCGCTACCGCTCGTCATATTAGATAGATTTTACAACTGTCCTGGTGGCTTCAAATACGCCTTAAACTCGGCAGTTTTTATAGACTAGAATAAAGCTAAAAGGTCGCCACATCAGTGGAAAAAAGAGTTACCAAAACAGGATTTGGGGAAAAAATGTCTCGAAATCGAAAACGCCAAAAGGCGGAGCCTCACAATTTTGTACAGAGCCACTCGCTGGTGTGTCCGAGTTCCACCATGTAGCATAGGCATTATATGACTACAAAGTAACAATTATACTATAATAAATAGTCAAGTGGGGGGGGGGGGGAAGGGGGAGGCAAAAGAACTTCACTGTTACCGTTCCTTACGTCCCATCACTGCTTTTCAATAATAAATGAATTCAACGATGGAAAGCAAATGAAACTATTAATAATATGATACATCGATCTAGTCGATTATACTGCATTTATCGAATTGCGAACTCTGCTATTTCTGTAAAGTTAATAATTAGCTTATTGTCCTAATAATTTTGTATCAAGTTGTCAGGCTATTGAACTTAGAGTTGTGTTTTTATTGAACATGGACGATCAAAATTATGAATCAACAGGAATGGCTTTAAGAATTCTATCAACCTGAACTGATAACGTACATAAAGACTGAGGAAGTGATTCATTCCTACAGACGAAAAATAGCAAAATTGTTAGAGTAATCCCGAGAACACATCAACCATCACAGTGAGATTTCACACTTTACATCTCAAAGTTAGGATGAGATAAAGCTGTGTGAAAGATGCAAGATTCCATGAACTCATGAATAAATCAATCATAGAGAAGTCGATGGTACTCATCCACACGGTGAACGGTTAAGACATTGCTTGTCTACAGTGGACCCATCCAAGATTTACACATTTCTGAGGTCGGAACATCTTGACAATTAGAGTGTTAAACAATTATTTAAATGAAAAAAAAAGAAAAGAAAAGAAAAGGAAAAAAAAACCCGGTGCAGTTGCAGCACATTTGAACGTTTTTGTGGAGGATGGAGTTCATTTCTAACTAACTTGTAATTTTCTGAAAAAGATGCTTAACTCTGTGTGTATGTGTGTGTGTATGTATGTATTTTACCGCTCTGTGAAACGTCCACTCAGTAGTAGCGCAGCTTGAGGCATGTCGGGAGAGAGGAATGAAAGGGAGAGAGCCTCATAAGGTGGACATTTATTGAAGACTTGGATGTCAACTCCT
Organism: Peronia peronii; assembly: GCA_039654565.1. Lineage (NCBI taxonomy): Eukaryota > Metazoa > Mollusca > Gastropoda > Systellommatophora > Onchidiidae > Peronia > Peronia peronii. The sequence goes on along the minus strand of JBCEWB010319751.1, from coordinate 17,805 downwards.
CACTAACATGGAATGTGTCTGAGCTCTATGCTGCTTAATTCTCCTCTGTGTTTTCTTGACCACTCTGTGGGATGTCCACATGTAGCAGTTCACTCTGAGCGTGAGGTTGCTGGGGAAGTAGGGAGAGACCAGGGCTTCACGGGCTAGAACTAGGACAGGCAGCAGATGTATCGAAAGACCAGACACAGAACATGACATCCGTTCTTGTTTATGTGCTGACAGGCGGTGGCGAGGTAAAAAGAGAAGCCGGGGGCATCTTGTGTGAGTACACAGCCCACTGCCCTTTCGCCGCTCTCCTCAAACAAACTGCCGTATGCAGACAGTACATACAGGGCTAAGTTATGGTGTGAGAAACGGAGCATCCACTTTGGAACAAACATCAAGATTTCTTAGTTTCGACTTGTACTCGGGATCATGCCCATGGCGAATCTGACAACACAGCGTTTGTTTGGATGTAGCTACCAACTATAACACAAGTGCCGAAGTCATTTAGACGGGAGGAGGACGAGATTTTTTGGGGAGGGGAAGGGGAGGGGGGGGGGGCGGGGGATACCTAAGAGAACTGTACCATTCATGTGGACCATATTTATCATTGGTAATTATTTCTCTATCTCATCCAATAAGAAGTTGGCAGAGGCTGTTTTCGTCTGGCCGATTAGTGTTTTAATTTTTTTTTCAAAACGATTAATAGTGACATAGGCTTGTAGATCATATTCGTGAAGAATTAGTTTTAAATAAATATGCCATTTCGCTTTGATAAAAGCGGACATGGATCTAATCATCAAGAAATGAATGTTGCTGAAGAGTGCATTCAGCTAACAGTCAAAATTAACAGCTCCATTTCGGCCAGCATTTAGACATGCTGTCTTCTTCTGATAAAGCCATAAAATGTAGGGGAATAGGAACGTACCAAACAGGACCTTCCTGTCTGCCTTGCCGTCAGCGCTTTCCACCAAAGACTTGCAATTACCACACGGATGGAAAGCAAAGGAAACTCATCAGCAATATTTATAAACTGACCGGCGCACATACGGAGAGCCTGGCATGATGTATTGTCGGCCTGTTCCTCTTTCTGGCGAGAGTTGAACTTGCAAGGATGAAGACAACCTTTTCTTTCTCTGTGTGTGTGTCTGGTGGACGGGGAAGAACGGGAGGGGGGGGGGGGAGGCTGTAGGATAAAATGCTAGGAGAAGGGATGTCCTGGTCTTATAGGTATAGAGGAGAGGGGCGGGAGAAGGAGGGCTGACGTACTGAGACAGAAAGCCTTTCCTCTGAGAAAGCTGTCTCGAGAAAATCGGCGATCTCTCTTTCAATAACAAATTGAAATGGAAAATGGAGTGATGCAGAGAGTTGTCTTTTACTACCGGTACTGTGGAATATCATATTATTGTTCCAATAAGTGGGTAATTAATTATAGTGTGATGATAAAAAATGTCGTTTTACCAAAGTAAGCCAGAGAGGGAATCCTGGTCGTAGAGTTACACTACAGCGGAATCTGGTCCAAGCCGCCACATTTCCAGACGTCATGTGATACAAATGACGGTGTTGTCCGGAGGATGTCTCAAGACGGTTTCCTGTGTACAAAGATCTATAAACCAACCTGAGAGGTGTTAAGCATCACTGTAAACATACGATATCATATCAAAACAGTGTAGTTCACTTGCAGACTATGTAAACAAAGTCTTATATTACATGTTGAAAGGCTGATATGTCTTTGGCTGTAGACCTGCTATTGTAAATAATATTGTTGTTGTTGTCAATGTTGTTGTCCCTGTTGGTTGCTAACGCAAAGAAAGGATTTTTTTTAATGTGTGCTATTTCTGGTGCGTAATGCCCATTCTCAAAAAGACCTGGTGAAGCATTTCTGAAACCTAACACTCAGAGAAAAACTTTTATTACTAACTCTCAAGTGTCAGTAACCAGATCGGACTTAGTATTCCTGAATATATTGGACACTTGCTGTCGTAATATCTAATACGTACAATTCTCTTCGTGTGTGGAAATCATCGAACCTGAAACGTCACAGGCGTAAATTCTGAGCATTAATGCTTTCTTTTTGTCAACATACGCTCTGTTACATCATTTTTTGAAGTTGATTCTAAGGCTCAGATCGCCATATTGCGTATTGACCTTGTCAAAGAAGTTGTTAAGTGAAAGAAAAAGACAAAGCTGCCAGGAGGGCAGGTAGAAATAGCCACATAGAGAGGGAAACACGAGGAACCAGACAATCTCAGACTCCCCACACAGACAGTGCACTCTCTGGTGACCTTTCTCAAAGAGCTAATACGACTTGTGCTTTTTACATCCATTTCAAACACCTGACACCGGAGGGAGACGCCCCCTTTGTTCCTGGCAGTCTGAAAATCTCCAAACATGACCCACTTTCACAGCTCTACTTTGACGTGCTTCGACAAAGGGCCATTTCTGTCAAAGCATAGCTTAATTTTCGTCTATTATTTTTGTGCCTATTCATTATTTACACATATATCATCATACACCATGATATAGTGTACATGTTTTATTATCATATTATTTTTTACCATTTTATTTATCCGTTTAATTATTTAATTCCAAACCTTTCTACAATGTTGAAAAAAAAAACAACAACACATACAATGTTACATTGGCTCACTTTGTTCTCTAAAGCTGCATGTCTAGACTCTATGCGCTTTGTGCTGTGTTTTAAAAGAGGGATTGCAAACCAGAGTTTCTAAATTTCGATTTTCTCCACACATAAGTTTTCAAGGGAAAGGCGTTACATTCTGTCCAAGTACAATACACCCCTCCTGTCACTTCAGATATACTTTCCCTCCTGCACTTGGACGATTGGGCGGGGGGGGGGGGGGGAGGGAGAATGGGAAGGTGAGGGATGGGAGTGAGTATAGGAAAGAGAAACAAGAGAGAGAAAGAAATGGAATATTCATAGCAAAGTGGAGAAATAGCGGGAGTATTATGCTTCTCTGCTGGGTGGATAGGAATGCGTAAAGATGGACGGCGGTTGCGGGGGAGGGGGGGGGGGTGGAGGAAAAAGATAGGAGGATGAAAGAGGAAAACGTGAGGGCGAGAAATGGTCAAAGTCAAAAGGAAGGTGAGAAGACAAGGGGCAATCCAGGGTATAGCAAGTGCAGATGTCTGGTCAGAAAACATCTAACACCATTCATCCTGGTCGTAACTCCTCAAATTTGCATACAAAGCCAGAGAAATGCACTGTTTTCACCCGTCTAACCTGTCTGGACAACGTATCATCCGTTTCACTCATGTTTAACCGAAGTACGGTAACCTCGACTCCCTGATGGTTAAGTGAGGCTGCTAACTGTTCGGTTCTGTCTTGTACCGCACAACAAAGAGCATAAGATATCACGAGCTGATATTTTGTAGGATCTGCTGTGCTGTTTGCCCATAAGAACTGAGAATGAGATTTCTGTTGTAAGTCTCTTGACTCTCCATGATCTATTGTCTCACACAGTGGAGCAAGACTATGCTCTTGTGAAAGTATCTTGTTGTAGGTAGAGACATTCTTTAAGTTCCAGTAAGAAGAACATAGGCGGAAAAGAATCGGGCCGACAACTTTCAGAAGTGGACAAAGAGAACATTTCGTTGGCACGAACCCGCCAATCTCAGCAGGCAAAACATTTCAGGAGAAAGAAAACTTGTTCATTGTGTTAAAAGTAGCACTACTTCTTAGACAGTCTATTCATAGTTATCGCAATGATAATTATGTTTTATGGGTATCTAGGTGAATTTCTTCATATTGATTTGTAATTAAGACCATCTATGGCTTAGTTGTTTGTGTATCAAGTTTGACAGGGTGCTACAAAGCGCTAACCCACAACTGTGGCCTAGTGCTTTCTATCAGTGTTTATTTCACCTGTTGACCGTCGACTTGTGGAGTCTTGGCCCACAACTGTGACAGATTCTTCGCGAGTCTCGCCCCCTCCCCCGGATGACCCCAGACGGAGCTATGGGCTAAGAAGAAGAAGAAGAAGATAAGGTTTACATCTGAAAACCGATCCTCTCCAGTCAGAAATAATGAAAGTTGTTTTATGCAAATGAATGTTATTGTCCCGTTGCTGAAGTTGTGACGTGATGCTGTGATATTGGCCAAGTACTTAAAATAAGTTCATAAGGAACTCATAAGGAATCTCCACGTGACCATAAGTTGAACCATGTTGCAGCTGAAATTTCACTGTGAACAGGAGCACACAATTACTTTTTTTTTTTAAAAGAATCGCGATGCATTAGCAGTTAATCAACCTAAATCTATTCTCTTGCCCTATATAACAATTGTCTTACATTCATGAGTTGCACAACAGCGATCCGATATGAATTGTTCCAATATTCCCCAATGCAAACAGAGAAACAGGATGTTTCACAATGTCAGACGGACGGATGACCACGTGATCTGCAGCAGATTTCAAGAAACCCATTATCTTTTGCTGGAAACAAGCACATAAAATGATGCATTCATTTCATCTCTCTTTCATATCGCCAGGAGTTCCAACAATATTCAACAGATAGATTTCAAGTGATCCAAACAACTGAATATGACATAGATCTGTATCTTAACCCTTGTCTTGGAAAAGCGTCTGCATCAACATTTTGAAGTGGTCAAGTAGGAAATTGTGGGTATAATTAGAGGTAATAGCGCCTAGAGCTATTTTTTTTTTGGGATTGGGCGCTGTATAAATGCCTTCCATTATTATTATTATTATTTCATCAATATGATAATAACTATATATGTAGTTTACTGGAAATAAGAAGTAACAGATCTAACAATTTGAAAAGATGAAAATCATGAAATATTAGAGAACTAAATCATGTATTCGTCTCTTTTTCATTTGATCATCAGCAAAGGGTTCTAGTAATACTCAAGAGCTATATCTTATTTGATCTAATTATACTAACAGGACTAGTGTCTTTTTTTTTTTTTAAATCTCAACTCAGGCCGTGAAATGTCCTTGAAAAATCAAGGGGAGGTAATTTGACTGGCTTTGTACGTGTTTTCTGTTCTTGTTCGGAGTTCTAAAAAACTCATTTCCGCTTCCTCCCCTGAAAAGGTGTGGGAGTTTTAAGAAACACGTGCTGTGGGGCTTATGTTGTTTTAGGCGTTGACTTCGTGCAGGAGAGAAAGAAAGGCTTGCATGTAGGCGGGATGACAGGTGCAATTGAAAATTTCAACTAGGTAGAACGAACTGCTGGCCACTTTGCTGGTATCCAGATTTCAGGATAAAGGTGCTCTTAGAAACTCGCTCTCTAAAGAACACGAAAGATAAGAGTACATCCATTTATCTGTTCTGAGTTTCATTTGATGGTGTCTGTTTTCTGTCCTTTAAAGCAGTAAACACATTTTTCACACAGAACAGTCAGATTATCCGGTGCTTTATTGGACAAAGTAACCCTCTTCCCTTTTTTTTTGCGATTATGTTCATTTAATTTTATCTCGTATACTGGCACCAGTGCAAAGGGTCGAGCCTAATCTTAACTGAAGACTTCCTCATTCTTTTGAACCATACATAAACCAGATCGTAACCACAATCATGCTTGTCAAACGTGATTCACCTCAGTCAAGAAAAGTATTGTAGGAGCAGGAGAGGAGTGATTGTACCTACGGCATCAGTGCACAATACAAATGGCTTCAATCGCTAGATTACAGGAAAAGAGCCAAAGCAGTAATTGTAATAGAATAATAGAAGTGACACAATCTCTGATGTGTGCAAACTTATATAATTAAAATCTCAGCCTAGATAGAATTTTACCAATGGTGTGGCCGATGCTTTCAAGTAAATTGTTCACACAGTCCGTTATATCCAAATCATTTGTGACTGACTATTGCAAGACCAAATTGCCATCCAGATGAGAAATGTTTAATGTTTAATGTGGCAGATGGTCCGTAGATAATTTGTTAAAATCTCTTCCTCCCGTTCCTGCTGTGCCGACATCTCTGGCAGGGAAAACATGGGCGACGCCCATTTCCTATTCCTATCCTTTTTTTTTATTTATTTATTTTATTTGTTTCCTTGCTGTTCGTTTTTCGTCCATGCACTTACGGGAATACCTGGTCCCATTGATTTTCATTAAGATTTATTGGAATTCCAAGAGGAAGCCAAAAATTAAGCAATCAGGTGGCGCTATTAAGATGTCATGAAATGTATGTTCCTGGGGAATGAAGGCAAAGGGAAAGGGAGAGGTTATCAATCAGGATTATTCTCCTCAAGGTGTCAAGTTATATTCGATTGAGCGGCGCGTCAGGCATTACGCGCTAGAGCGTCACCTGGTTTGGTTGCAGACTTAATAAATTGTTGAGAAACGCCAGACTGTCACACAAGGACAACTGTTCCAGAATATGGCCAGGATTTGAACACACCGATATGCATAGGATCTATGGCTTTTTTCCTGTATGCAGGTAACTGAAAGAGTCTGTATTCTGTATTGGTGCGGTAATGATAAAATACATAGGTTAGCTGTCCGCTCCTGTTCCTGCAATGCCTCTCAAACTTTCAATACTGAGTTTAGCAAGGTTTGATGAGCATGGCTTATTGCAATATCTGCAGGTAAAGCCCAGTGTAACAGTGTTGATCTGATTTTTGTCGCTTTGTTTTCTTTGTCTTTTCTCCTTTTCTCATTCACAACCTCAAATTCTTTTCGGGCATCATAGAGGGGATAAATGATACAGAGATTGTCTGTTTGGTTGTCGAACTTTAATCTGTCTTTGCCAATGTTTCAGTATGTCTGTTAAACCATACCATTAATAAAATTCTCCCGTAGCCAAATCAGTGACTGTTGGCAAGCAATCTATTAGTATTGTGATTTCGCTAGGCAAAAATATGTATTATGTGGCTGATCTGATATAAAAACAAAGCATAACAAAATGGAATAAAACAAGATTTTCACATGTCAGATACGACCTTTCTTCTTTACAATAATCATACCAGGCCATATCAAACAGTGTGGAGAAGATGGAGTGCTTGGACATTTGACTCTGTGCCCCCACCTCGTTTACATCCCGACAATAGCATTCTGATAGCCAAAGTGGACTACGTATATCAAGTGCGGTCGTTCTTTCCCATATCCAGTCACTCCTCGCCATCGTTTTCTTTAAATCTGGTTCTCAATCTTATGTTTCTCCCTCATTCCTGCCTCTTGAAATGAAAAATTCCTCCTCCTCTCTCCCGCCCCCTCCAACCCCACCCTCTCCTACTTTCCCTGATCTCCTTTCCCATTGGTGCTATTTCTTGTCCGTGTTGTCCTGCTTCCTCTTGACTCCTCCCGGTCTCTCACTCTTATTCGTCATACCGTAGTCATCCTCTCCTCTTCCCTCTATCATATCATCAGTTGTTCTCCCCATCATCTCAAATGCTTCTGTTCTGAAGCACCTGCACGCCGATCTCGCACAGATCTAATGATAGTGTTCAACTAGATATAAAGTGAGGAGGGTGGGGCTAAGAGACTGTGATGTAAAACAAGATAAGTGAGAAAGTGTACATTGATCAGGTCTGTGCTCACTTTAATTGAAATAGGATAGTTGGAGAGAAAGTTTATCACAGCGACAATGATGATCCCGGATAGAAACAGAGAGTTGACATCGACAGAGGAAAGAAGAGGTGAGGAATAGCGTTAGGAAGAGAGAGAGAAAAAGTGAGAGAGAAAGCGAGAGGAAAGATAGCGTGGAAGACAGAAGAGGCAAAAGTACACACCTCTACTACACAGACTCACAGAGAGAGTGAGGGGGAGAGAGAGAGAGAGAGAGAGCAAGAGAGAGAGAAAGCGACAGAGAGCGAGAGAAAGACGAATGGAACATTAAGGAATACATACAAAATGCAAGGGCATCTACCCAAAAGTACAGCTCACCATCTTTCCTGAGTATCACTATAGCCTAGACATAGCTCTTGATGCAAAAACGCTGAAGCACATCATACATCCACCAACCCATACACATGTACTCTCATATATACACTCACGCAAGCGCACACACACACACATACATACACACATAAACTGAAGCATCTTTATATCGCTCTTTCAGCAACTAATCTTGAGTTCAAAGCCTCTTTATCTGTGGTTTCATAAGCTCTAAACTATACGTATTAACTACGCAGGAACGGATACGTTCAATGTTTCTCTGTACATAATTCTTTGGTAAAGACACTGAACGAATTGCACACACACACACATTGATGCAGAAGGACCTCAGAGAAAGCCAGGTAAACTGTGAACTTTATTGCTCGTTCCTGCTGTAGTTTTCAGTGAAACTTTTCATGTTCGACTGCCTTTGCATTTCATTACGCTGCCCCTGTAAATGAAACAATAATATTGTGCAAGGCAAACGATCGAGATTTCTTTCTGGCTTAAACTCAAAGACCAACATAACGATGGTTTATGATGGCCGTAACTGTTATTGCGGTATGCACATCGCGCATGGTGATGAACAAAAAGTACTAAAACAACTATTATTTCAAATTCTTGTTGTGCTCGGACGATGTGATATGAAAACAAGGTAAACTGAAGATGAAAAAATACTCTCACATCAAGAAAAAGCTTCTAAAACTCGAATCAAACGTGCTTTCCTTTCGTCTACAACGTTTCAACTACACTGCAGTTAGTTCAACATCATTATAGCAAATTATATAGAATAACAAATTGTTAGAGCGTTAGAGTCGGCGGAAAAGAACTGACAATACCCCGATAATATCTGCGGTGGTAAGTAATTAACCATACAGACGTCTGGCCCAGACATCAGAGACTAACTTACCTTAGCAATGCTAAACACTACAAAACAGCATTGACGTGAAAGAAAAAGCCAGCAGTGCCTTAGGGCAACAACATTCCTCATTTTTCACAGCCATACTGGCTGCTATAATAATATATACATCCTGCTATATGGCAAAACCAGCCTGCGGCCATCAAATCTCGGAATCAAAAGGCCTGCATCAAATATTAGTTCATCAATGATTTTAAAACTACGGGAGATCTCAACGACGTAGTAGTCCTAAAGGCTAAAGTAAAATTTCTTTAGACAAACAAACATTGTCGTAAATAGAATAACAAAAACAAAATAAATAAAGATTTTGATCACGGAAACGTCAGTCTCTGCTTTCTATAAAAAGTCGCTTAACATGAGCAGGATTTTATCTTTCTTCGTTACAGTGATCAGAAATACTGGGCCGGTTTTTAAGGCTTATATATCTGTTGACATTACAAGCTGGTAAACTCACTAAGACCGATCAATGTGGCGGCCGGATTGCTGGTTTAATGGCGAAGAGAAACTCTCATTTGATTCAAATAGAAAAAAGAGAGATGAGATAGGCATAAGAACTGTCAATATTTGACGAGATGGCATGTGATGGTATACTTTTATTGTTCCCCCAAAACTGTTTTGTTTGAGGCACTATGAGAAAGACTTAAATTTCAGGTTTCCTGTCATCTAATTCGACGCGAGAGTGGTTGTTAAACCGGCCGAATGCCGAATCAACTTACTCTGCAACGACATGGAAAGAGATAAAAACTTGAGTTGGTCTGTTTGTCCATTCCATCCAGAAGCGGCACGAGATGTTGTAGTGGCCAGTCCCAAGCCAGGCTCGGATTACCCGAGACAAGCTGTTGACACTGCTCCATGCACCACAAGGCCTGAACAAATCGTTGTGGAGCCCGGCGCTGATAGACTTCCGCTATGCAGTGTTGACTCGGGTACCACTGGCCTCTGCTATGATAAATCCACGTAAATGCGACAAATTTCCGTTGTCCTCAGAAGCTCTGAACAAGCTGGTATAATTCTCGAATCTTACTAGGGGGCTGATTACTCAGATATCTAGACCTAATACTTTTATTTTCCATGAATGAATCAATTATCTTCAGTCGTATGAACTGTTGTGACAACAACGCATCTATCTTAAAACAACAACAGATGTAGATGGGCTTACATTTCCAGTTTTTCTTCACAGCTAGGCATTGCTTGAATCTAGATTATCGAAATTGTAAGACCGTTTCTTCTTCTTGTATTTGTTTCGTTACGATCTCGGGATTAGAACAGTACGGATCACAATAGAATAGTTGCTATATTCTAGATATTATAATCAGACACAACAACCAAATCATTTAGTGACGAAAGGAGGGGGGGGGGGGGGGGGGGGGTAGGAGCCAATTTCCCCACTACTTTTGTGGAATTCACTCCAAGAGCTGTACTTCCTGTTTCATTAAAAAAAAAAAAGATCTTTTATAGGAATGTCCACAACACAGTTTCTAGTGTTGCTTCATCTTTGTTTCGATTATGTTGCGTTAACAGGAAGGAAAATAATACAAGATGACCATGTATTGGACAGAATCCACTAGCAAAGCAATATAACAAGGCAAATCGACCTGCTGAGACATGTACGGCTGTTGGTGGTTGGAGGTACCAGCGTGGTGAACTCCCAGGCTTGCTGGAGATGGGAAGATGTGGACGTCTGTTAATATTACATGGAATGAAAACTTGATGCACCAGGAACCGATCTGCAGCGGGTTGGTTTTACAAGAAAATGTCAATTCTGTGGCCCAGACTCAGGGTTGAGGATTGGTTTTGGTCCTCTGCCCCCCCCCCCCCCCCGCCCCCCTCCCTGAGATGAACTTAATCATGGTGCGCCTGTCACTGAGAAAACAGCTCGGACATTGTTAGTACTAGATCGACAGACACTGAAAAATTCATGCAGGGAAGACGGTGGAAACAGAATCAATCTTGTAAGAGTCTGGATATCTGCATTGTCAGATGGTCTCATTTCCAAGTACTAGTGCTGTCTGCAAGGTGGTAACAGCTGCGCCGAATAGTCATTAAATAGAATTTCCATCATAGATTTTAATGTCTTCTGTCAACCAGTAGGATGGCACAGTAACCTCACTATCATCTGACCCAAAAAAGTGAGAATGCTTTATGAGTAATCCATTGATTATTATCATTTCTGAATTGGAAAACTAATCTTTAACATCAGACTATCGGTTCAGCATCAGGCATGCCGAGATGTTATTTAAGGAAGACCTGTGAAAATTAAGTTCAGGGTGATCATAATTATATAACCGAATGAGATAGGCTCATCTCCGGTGCTATTCATCTCGCCAACTTTCCTTAATAGTGGCAAGAAAGATAATTTTTTTTTAGATTAATATCATGAACACTTTTGTCTAGGAAAACTTCCCATGAAAAGACATTATAGACAAAATAGAGAGAAAAAAAGGACATTCTAATTTGATTGGGGTGATACCGCTCACTCATACCATTTTGTAATAAGTCCAAACTTCATGATTTATACCAAAACTTCCCTAGCTAGACACTGTTTGTCCAAGTATCACTCTGGACACTTCCGCATTTTCAAAATGCTTGTTCGTGACATAAGCTGCAAAGGACAACATGAAAATGAATAAAAATCTGCAGGTTAAGAAAGTTCTGATTACTATCTTTTATTGTTCTCAAGGTTTAGCTTCAATGATTTAGTTATAATACAACAGACAATGAGTGGATCACACGCAGCATCAGCAGTAACGACAACAACAAAAAGATGTCATGGCGGAAGAGGGAGGGGGGGGGGGGCTTTGATCTCATTCCTTTTTGTTCCAATTTCACATATTTTTTTTTTTTTCGAAAGGCCCACAAGATACTTTTTCATGTCTGTGGTTGTCCACCATTCTGTTACCATGTAAAATTATCAAAGTGTTTGGTTTTGCCTGAGGACTTGAGACAGTTCCAGACCCGTGTTGACGCTGTGGGCGTGGCGCGTGCTGTGTGCTCCACGTCGTGTTTGCTCGTGTGTTTGCTCAAGCTCTGGTGAAGTCCCCGTGTCCGTGGTGATTGGGAAGTGAGTTGTCTGTTATTTGACCAGAGCTCACGTTCTCACAGACTACATGGGGAATGACACTGTGTTTGTGCGGGAGACAAGAAGCAACACAAACACAATGCATTATGGAGGGCAGAAAGTGGTGGCCTACGGCACGGATGATAACATCGCCACGGGAATACATGTAATCGTGGAGAACTACAACATCAAGACTAAGTCTATATGACAGCAGTGGTGGGAGTAAACGTAAACGTAGCTATTTAACATCAGCAAACAGGGACTGGATGCCGGCTTTCGTTCGCCTCTTTTCAACCAATATCGTATTTGTATACGAAAAATTGTGTACGAAAAATGAGTCGTATTAGTCGGTAGACTTCTTTATGTTTTTCTTTTAATTGTGTCTTTGTCTGAGTTGAATCTTATGATTTCGGCAGTGCTGTTTGGTCCATACTCTAACAGGGCCAGACAAGTAAAATTAAGAATTATGAATATCAACTTTCAGTAAATCGTTGAAACTTGGCCATTCCCAGATAGATCGGCCTGGACACGAAAATATCTCGACCACGGTAGAAGTTCAAAACAAACAAATTGTTTATAGCAAATGTCTGTTTGCTTCTTCCCCGTTAACTTTTTTTTTTGGGGGGGGGGGTGTCCTTTGAGATAGAGTGTTGTATTTTTTGATGTTCTCAGAAAAATAGGGCTAAGGGAAGTAAAAACAGAGGCGAAGGCAAAAGGATGTCGAAGAAGAAACATTATTTGGTTAGCATACAAATTAATGAGTGTGGGAGTGAATTCAGAAAATAGAAGGGACTGTGGGCTTTCAAAGCTTCTATTTCTCGCTGTCATTGTCAAGGTCTCTGTACGGCATTGTGAAAAGATCACTATTCTACAAATATACGGAATGTTTCTTAATATGTATCGTTACCAATTTGAACTTTGGAACGGCGATATCAATGTCAGTGTTTCCCTGGCCAGTGGGTCCCAAGCCTGGAGGAGAGTGGGCCAGAAAAATGGTCAGTGCAAATGACCAGACCTCCCACAGAAATACTTCGGGAATAATTGGTTTTTAGAGTCACGTTGACAACAATAGTTCTCTCTCTCAGTGGTTTGTCTCGGCATGTGGTGACTAGTACAAGAGCTTCCCTCATTCCCTACAGCATCTTTTATCCCACACACTGAGTACTCTGGAGTGCGGCGAGTGCGTGGCCATGGGGACAGGCTGGGGAGAGGCGAAGGGTGAGTGAGCCCACTCTCTGTGGTCTCACACCACTTGTTGCACTCGCTGACCTTCATGCCGCACTTAAAATTGTATTAGCCACTAAATTATAATGTCCAGTAGACAGACCAGTAGAATTTAGATCTATGTGTTTTTCACATCTTCTTTCTCCTTTGTTTCTGTCTTTTTTTCATTCACTCATTCATTCATTCATGCATTATTTCATTCATTCATTCATTCATTCGTTCGTGTATCCATTCATTCTTTCTCCTTCCATTTTTTCCATTCTGTATTTCATTCTTTCTTTCATTCTCTCATTTTATGTTCCCCTTTCCCTATTTTCTTCGAACAATCTCCTCTAGCAGACAGACTAGAAATTATAAATGTACTAAAGTATCGCCATTTTATTTCGTGTCGGTCAGAATGCCATAAACAGAGTTCTCATAAGCGTTTTGTTCGAAGATGTTACGCCGGTTTTCAATTCTCGGTTTCAAAAACGAATATTATGCTACAACTTGGAGAACTACTTGTTATAACATACAGCCGTGCACTATGCCTTAAAATGTCATGACTACTAATTAACCTGATACACTTTTCATTTTATTCTATGAATGATCTTGTTCTGGGTGAAGTGGAATTCAAAACTTTCATTTAATTTATGTATTCATCTTCACATCTTTTCTGGGCGGCAGAAAGGTTTTTGCTCCGAATAGGTGCCAATTGCAAAACCATTGTTCTCTTAAATACCACATAAAGCATCTTCTGGGGGACCGGTAGGATAACTCTATTCGCTTATAGAAGCATAATGACAGAAAATCTGCACTCTATGAGGAATAGAACGATATTATACATTAGTGTGTATTATCTAGATTGGCCGACTGTCTTCTCTTGGTCCTGCAATGCTTTTCATTACTGAATTACTTATGTTTGATCAGCACGGCTCTTTTCTTTTTAATTTTCAGTACTTGAAGAGTAGTGCACTTGGATGAGTCTGATTTTTTTTTCCGCTGTCTTTTAACCCCCCCCCCCCCCTTTTCCCTTTTCTTTAGAAACAAAACAAAACAAAAACGAACTTTACCACTGACTTTATGTCTTAGCTTACCGTCCTATATAATCTGGTGTTGTGATGTATCAGATTATGTAACAAACAACACAACAAAGTTCAGTTCAAAGCTTCACGGCCCAAAGTCTGGGATCTATCAGTTCCAGTTGCAGATGCTCCATACAGACTATTTGATCTGATCTCTCCAAAAGGCTGTCTCTCCACCAACACATCCATGAGGACCCAATTCCATTTTTCTTCGGGGGGGGGAGGGGGGGGAGGGGGGAGGTGGATAACAGACTTATCCATTTGCACTACTCTTCGGGTACTGAAAATTAACAAGAAAAGGGCCATGTTGATCAAATATGAGGGGGGGGGGGGTGTTCTGCTTTGTCTGTCTTTCTTCTTTTTTTTTTTTTTTCCTTTCATGTCCCCTTTTCTTTTCACTCTTTGTTCCTGTCTGTTATTCCCCTCCCCTGCCCTCCCCGACCCTTTCCTTTTTTTTTTTTTTAACTTTTTATATCATATTTCTAGTCCATACACGGTTTTCACCCTCTCCTGAGTTTCACCTTCTCCTGAGATTTTTATTTCCCTCGTCATCTCCAGTGCATAGCCGATATCTGTCATAATTATCTTCAGTGACATTTCGCATCTTAGCGATACCTCAATTGGAGTGACGCTTCTGTCTATTGTGCAAGTGTTTAAAGAAGTGCAGACTCGTCATTAAAACAGCCACGCATCAGATTTGCAGGTACTTCACATAGGCCATTCTGACTGTCAGCACATCGTAAGTGTAAGTGTAACGTATACCTAGATGACAGCCAGGATTCCAGCTGTCCTCACAGGGACTTAACTGAGCCTGGCCCGGTGTCTTATGCCAGACTAAACTGTGAGTACTTTATTGTGTGTGCATATAGCTGTGTATGAGCGCCACTGCCCGGCTCCCGTGGGAAAGGTTGGAGAATTTGGGCTTTGTCTGGAGATGGTGCCCTGCTACAGGAACTGTGGTATAAAATTCTGCTCTGGGGATGGTCTTCGTTCTGACAGACATGGGTTCTTGAAATGTTCAAATTTCAGTGATGCTGTGTCAGTACAAAAGAAGTAAAGAATCAAAGAGCTGGTGTGGGAGAAAGAGAAAGAAAGACAGAGAACGAGACCAAAAAGTGGGGTGGGGGCGGGGAAGGGGGTGAAGAGGGGAGGACAGAGAGAGAAAAGAGAGGTAAAGAAACCGAAAGACGAACATGTCACTGTTCAGTCAGCCAATTTTAGTTTGTTTCTTTGAAGTTTAAAGGATAATAAATGTGAAAATTTTGAAGGATAAATAATTTGGTGAAAAAGAAAATCAAAGCTTGTGATTATACAATGGATATGGGATGCAATATTTTCAAAAATACGAATCACTTCACCTGTCAGTTACACCGAAGTAAACTTATTTTCTTTATAACATTATGCCCTTGGAATAATAATGTGTTTTGTGATGCTAATTAATTATGTGTAGATTATCGCCATGTTGTGTTTTATAATGCCTGCCTTGTGATACTAGTTATGCTAGCCTTGTTTTACATCTGCGATATACGAAGATCACACTGATCACCCACCTTGCTGAATTCCATGACTTCTTGCATTCATCTTTCTAGAACAGCGGCCCCACCCCCTCCCATTCCATCTCTCCTCTGTTCCACTTTCTAGAGTGTGAGTTAAAAACATTATTTTTGTTAATACATGAACCATATAATGTCAAGAATGCTAGCGTTGTTGTTATGTCCTGCAAATGCTGTATTATAATAATATCGTGCAATATAAATTTATCCTATAAAAATTGAGGGCCAGATAAAAATATATAATCAGGCTCAGTTTCAAGGCAATTTGTCGTTACAACTTCATTCAAATTCCGCGTAGATCCTCTTTTTGAGAAAGTTAATGTTTACCTCAAGATGGAGTTATAAAGATAATTATTACTGACAGAAATATCCCAAAAAGATATCTGCCACATCTGGATGGTTCCCTTAGAATTTGCTAGTAAGCTGACTTTAAACGAAAGTGTTTCTATTCCTATTGACATCTAATTTGTCAGCTGTGAGCAAAGCCAATAACTGTCATATACTCAACAGTAACATGGCTCATGCTTGTTTACACTACGGAGAAATGTAATTATCGTAATTCATCAATGCATAATTATTCTAAATATAACTCGACCAGCACTTGTTCACTCACTTTGTCAAATTCCAAGCATTTTCGCAGTTCCTCAACGTTTAACTCGTACCGAAATCTTTTTAACTCAGTTGGCAAATAAATTTTACCTAAAATAACTATTTAAAAAAAAAAAAAACTAAATGGGATGCCTTACATAAATGATGGGGAGAGAGGGGTGGGGAAGAGGAGGGATGAGTAATGTAACACCGCTGACACTGAAGGAGAAAAAAAACAAAAAAAAAAAACGACTCCTAGAACAGTTTCTGGCAGGGGGGCGTGGTACAGTTAGAGAGCGCTGGCTGGCTGCTGTACATTAGGCTCACATGCTAGCGGGTTGGACACCCATTGCAGTTTTCAGTCCTGACTTCCGTCCCCTATAAAAGAAATAAACAGCAACGGAGAAATAATAGAGACGGAGAAAAAGAAAAACATTCCCGGAGTAAAACAAAATGTTAGATACGCCCCTTCTCTCCTTTACCCTCCCCTCCCCTCTTCTTCCCTCCGTCACGTCTTCTTTCTCTCCCTTCCCTTCTTCTTTTTTAGATCCTTGTTGTTTTTTTTTTTACCGTCTTCTTTCTTTCTCTCTTCTCCTCTTCCATCCTTCCTCTCTCCCCCATCCCTACTTCTTCCTCTTCTCTTCCCTCAATATTACTCTTCTCATCCTCTCCTTCTCTATCCCCCTCCCCCCTTCCACCCTTCTCTCTCCCTCATCCCTCATCCCTTTCTCCTTAACCATGCATCTCTGAAAACTCTCTTCAAGAAAACCAGGCCATAGACCAACTTACCGTTTCTGGATAAAGATAAATCTGGATTCGAACATTTGGGCCGTCCACACCAACGTGTATGAAGAAAGTGGAAACACGCAGCAAAGCCACCTAGGAAACCCCATGTTTAAACATAGATCTATATAAAATTAACAATTACCATGCAAAACAGATTATATATAGTTTTTTAAAAATAGATCTTAGATATCCTTTGCATGTTTAATATGTTATGTTGGCCATCTCGTACCTTCCTTAGCTGCGAACGTCATTTACCATTTAAGCGTGAAGTGGCAGTATATCGTTCTGATGGGTCATTAACATTTTCGTTGCCAGCAGCAAATCAGAATGTCCATTTTTATGAATTCTTCATTCATTAAGCACTGAGACGTCCAGAACTGATGCCATAAGTGTTCGTTTTCAGGAAATATTTCTCTTTGTTTGATTGTGTAAACAGTCTCTCGTTGAAATTTCTTAACCCATATCCCGTCCCTCAGAGATTAGATCAGGGTTTTCAAATGTGGGAAGGAAAGACTTAAACAATAAGAATGCCTTGACGCTCCATCTTCTTTCTCCCCTTCCCCCTCTCCGCTTCCCCTCCCCCTCCCATCCTTTCCTCCTCCTGGAATCCCCATCAGTCTAGAGGAGAGCCAGGCGCGCAGGCCTTGTTAGCGATGTTTACACTATTGAAATTGTTCATTGGAAGCTCTGCTGAAGCCTGTCTGTCTTAGCAACACATGATCAGGCTTGAATGGTTCTGGCCTGGTGCATGCAGCAGGGGCGGAGACCTCGTTT
>JBCEWB010319532.1:0-12473 GCA_039654565.1 Peronia peronii | reverse complement strand
ATGGATGGATGGATGGATGGATGGATGGATGGATGGATGACTAAGAACGGATGAGGGAATTTATGCATGAACAGATGGATGGATGGATGGATGGATAAATGGATGGATGGATGCGTGGATGGATGGATGGATGGATGGATGGATGGATGGATGGATGGGTGGATGGATGGATAGATGGATGGATGGATGCGTGGATGGATGGATGGATAAACATGGTTGGGGAAATTTATGCATGGATGGATGACACTGGTCAACAAATTTCAACTTTTTGTCTGCCACTTGCACAATATGTGTTCTAAGGTAATTTTGGATCGCTGATTTCAGATTTGAAGTCAGATTTGAGCTAGCACGTCAGGTCTCAAGATTTAATTTTTATTTAGTTGTACTACAAAACATAGAAATATCGTCAAGAATAAAAGTAAACCGCAGAAACATTTTAATCACTATTTAAGACATTTTAAAGTGTTAAAAAACTGATAAAGAATCTATAGATTATTTATCAAAACAATACTAGAGCCTACAAATTAGCAGCATCCTTTGAATTAATCAGAAATGCTTGAGGCTCTTGCACTTTCACTTGTGTGGAGTGTCCATTTCTCATAGAAGAAGCAACAGTAATCTCCCATCATATTGGGGTTAAACTTGCCTTGGTATCTGTTTTCCATCACCTTTATATCTTGATAAAACCTTTCACCATGCTCATCAGTGACATCTCCAAGATGGGAAGGACAAAAAGTCAAGATGCGAGTGCAGAAAGTGCATTTTAAGAGACAATTGAGCTCCCAACTGACAGTATGTTTTCAGCAGGTTTTCCACCAAGTCAGAATAGTTGTCCACTCTGTAGTTTCCCATAAATTTTTCCACAACCAAACAGAATACTTCCCAGGCTGTATGTTCAAGTGGATTTGGTTTGTCCTTAAATGAGTCATCAGCCAACAATTCGCGAATTTCAGGGCCCACAAAAATACTCTCTTTTAGTTTTGCTTCACTTTCGTAGCCTCCAAATTTCTCCCTGAGGTACTGAAGGCCGTCTCCATTTTTCTGACCATGGATTTGATAAAGTTCTTCATTAATCCCAATTTTATGTGAAGTGCAGGCAGGAATACTTCCTGTGGATTTACTAGAGGCATATACTTGCCGATTACGTTAATACTCCTTTCTGGCCATTGTTTTCTAAGGTAAAGATTGGCATCGTCACGACTTTTCCAAAGGCATAACAAAACACATATGTTTGGTATATCCTATCTGCAGTGCAAGAAGTAAAGATATTACTCTGAGATCACCACAAATGTTTCAGCTGTGATTTGTGTACTCGCACACTCAAAGAAGAAGGTCCATTGAGTCATAAGTTTCCTTTAAACCCATTGCATGCACCAATGGCACTGAAGGCTTAATGTTGCCATTGTGTTATAGTACAGCTTTTAAACTTGCTTTGCTTGAACCTATAAAAAGTCTCCATTCATGTGGGATGTGATCATGCCCAAGTTCATGCATAAGACCATTAATATCATTACAGAAGCAAACATCATTCTCCATTTGAAAATAGGATTCAAGGTTTGTATGATGACTAGGCAACACGGTAATTCTGGTATCTTTTTGTAAAAGATTCCATTGCTGTAACCGAGAGGGAATGCACCACAGCCTTCTCTTTGGACAAGGAAAGATCTCTGACTAACTCATTAAGCTTTTCTTGATTAATCAAGTGCGGCATCTTTTCACCAATTTCTGTTTCAAATTCATTCTCATCATCCGCAACATTATTGAAACATTCATCATCATTACTATAACTGCTATCATCAAGCAGGCCTGCAGGTGGAAGAGGCATACGATTCTCTTCGTCATGAGGCACTGGTTTCAATGCCAATCGGCCGTTTGGATAATAAATGCATTTGACTTGTTTTTCTTTTGAGAAACCCGCAATTTTCATCATGCAAAAGTAATAATCAGTGTGATAATCTGTTTGTTCACAGCAGATTATGGGTACATCAAAAGGCATTTTCTGCCTCTGGCCATCAAATCACTTCAATAATCCAGAATAGCAAGTCATACAACTCACATGAGAAACTCATGGTTTGACCAATTTTACATCCACAATAATGTCTATGGGAGTTTGCTTTACTTGTCAACTTTTTGCGCTGATCTTATGGAGTAAATTTTCCACATGTATAACAAAAATTGTCAGGATGATTTACACAGCCTCTCAATCCAGTGCTCATTGTCTATCAAAGAGCAAACAACATTAATGAAGTAGAATTAGAGAGCTGACATCCCTCTACCAGAATGTGGCATCAGTAAAAGACATTGATTGCATCATTGAACGCGATTTGCAGTCTCATTGTAGTTTGTTGCATCATTTCATACCTCTATTTTAATTATTGCATGATCCATATATTCTTTTCACAGTTGGAGGTATTCTTGATAAAATGTGTATTCAATATTGCATAAAAGGCTTTTTTTAAAGCCATAAAATGACCAGTAACTGAAAACGTGATGTGATAGGAGAAAACGGTTTTGAGATTTGAAATCAGTGTACCCGAAATTATAAAGTAAGCATATTGATTGCTCGGTGGCAAAATCCTTGTTGACCAGTGTAATGGATGCATGAATGCATGGGTGAACTCACGGGATACAAGTGTTACAGCTGCTTCAAAACTAGAAGTAGTGCTGCCATAAGTGGACAAGCGGAGGACAATATAATTCAGAATACTTCGAGTAGATTCATCTCTTTTGTTTCCGCAGAAGCTGTGGAAGTAATAAAAGAAATAGAATTGTTAATGCCTAATGATTTCCATTACAATCAAATATTGAGCGAATCCAAATAGTGACCAAAGAAACTGGTGGGTCAACATTGTTTTCAACATTGTTTTAGGAAAAAATATGATGAAAATAAATCGTTATAAAGGAATAAATAGGCAGAATATTGCACAGGTGGATGTATGAGTATACGGACAGTTGGGTGGATAGACGGATGGATGGATGGATAAATGGGATAAATGGGTGGATGTAAGGATGGATAGGTAAATGGATGGACAATGCATGGAAGGACGGATGGACGGACGGACAGGTATATAGATGGATGGATGAATGGATGGAAGGACAGGTGTGTGAATGGATGGATAGTGTATGGATGGATGGATAGATGGATGGATAGAAGACCGGATGATAGATGGATGGAAGAAGGATAGACGGACAGATGGACGACAGATGGATAGATAGAGGGGTGGATGGATCGATGGATGGATGGATGGATGGATAAATGGATGGATGGATGGACAGATGGGTGGATGCATGGAAGGATGGATAGGTGGATGGATGGATGAGTAGATGAATGGATAAATAGATGGCTAGATGACTGGCTGGCTGGCTGACTGGCTGGCTGGCTGGCTGGATGGATGGATGGATGGATGGATGGATGAATGGATGGATGGATGAATGAATGGATGGATGGATCAATGGATGGATGGATAGTAAGACAGATGGCTGGATCGGTGGATGGATGCATGGATGGATAGATGCATGGATGGAAGGATGCATGGATTAATGAATGCATAGATACATGGATGCATGGATCATAAGCGCATAGATAGACCGATCAATGAAGTGATGATCAATAGACGGATAGATAAATGAAGTGACATATCAAGCTTACGTATTTCCTGGCTGGCCTGGTCTTGCATTACGTATCTCTAGTTTGTCTTCACATGCTCCAGGGTTGCCCTTGACATCAAACTTAGAGAATTTTAACACAATGCCATCATTTTCTGGTGCCTGGGAACAAAATAAGTATTGAATTATAAACATGGAATTTAGAGCCACATAATATTCACATAAACTGTTAACTGTTTTATCACCGACGATCTACATATTTTTTTAAAATGAGAATAAACTTTTATTTTTATTGTTTGTCATCTTTTTCCAAAGATTACAGACCTCCATTCAAGCTGATCGTAAGACAATTCTATCATTTTATTAATAAATGCTCCTCTTCATATTGTTGTCTGAAAGTCTCTTCCACCAGGGTACTTGGCCTGTCCTTTGCCTCTTTCCTAGGGCTACTACAAATGTTATCATGTAAAGAGTGCGCCATAGTCCTTCTTTTTATACCCATTTTGCGTATCATATACATTTCTGTACAGAATGAACTGAAATTAATTTTGTGATATTGCATACACGCTGATATTCTGCTTTTGTTGAAAATTAAACTGATTTCTGATTGACTGATTAGCTGATTTATTTTGTAAAGGAGAGTTTTGAAGAAACGGTGGGTTAATGCATTCATTTTGATTCACTGGAAATATCTTTGCTTACTCTCCTTCAGATAGGATACAGCTATCTAAAAAATGTAATTAACGCGTACACAACATGGTACAACTCATTAGTTTGAGCATTAAAGGGATGGGAGAGGGGGGTTGGGGGAGGGGGGGCTGTAAATCTAGTTTACACTAAATAAAATTTGATTTTGGGCTTTTGTTTATTCTTAAAAGTTGTGCCTTTTGCCAATATAAACAAGCTGATATGTAAATTCTAAGGTCTTGGCAGGGTAGTCATTCAATGGTTGATCAGCACCTCTATCATGCAGATCCTGGCTCTGTCGGAGCTCGATATTCAATGATACATCGACAATATTTCGCTTTCTAAGGGCAAATGGTGCACAAAAGAGTTGATTATGATCTCCATTACCAATATCTGGAGCTCCAAAGCCAGGAAAGGACACTGGCTGACCAGTGGAGACGCTGACCACATAAAAATCAGTGAAAATTTTGACAAGAACTTCAAAAAGGAAGTTTCCACGGCCTTATGAGAGCATGCTTTGCCCCATTTGTGTTGTTTCAGAGTACAGTAGTGCAGTATCTGTCACAACAAGGGTCAAGATACCTTTATTTCTGATCAACGAAGACATGACGGCCATACATAATGGTAACCCATGACCCTGAAACTACTCCAGGGCAGTACATTAGGGATGGGAGTAATGGAGCAAAAAGAATTTTTGAAAAAAATATTAGCTGTGGAAGGCAAAATAAGTCATAGAAATTATGGAGAGAACTTTAGAAATGTGAAACAATCATGTTTTGAGTTTGAAAGCCCAATATAAAAGTTTCCTTTGAATATTTTTCTCGTTGAAAATACTTTAAAAATGACATTTTTCAGCACAAATATACAATCTTATTTCCGCACCAAATGTCATGAAATTTGGCTTTATAAAATGCAGAGCAAAATAATGTAAACTTTATATCTGAAGGAATTTTAGATATCATTTTAAGTTTTTCAGAAATTTAAGATTTTGGGGTCAAATTATCAAAAAATCTTTGACCTTTTTAAATGCCAATTTAAAAAACTTGTGGAAAATAAATATAAACACTTTATCAAACTATTTAGATATTGATTTGAATGCATACGCAAAATTTCAGACAAGTCAGTTGAAAAATGAAAATCCTATTTATAGTAAAGTTACGCAATATCGGGTAGAAAATCCAAGATAGCGGCTGTTGCTATGGCAACCATGAGTGATTTCAATTTTTTTTGGACAATTTTGCTCCAATTTGAGCATGCCAAAATCGATAATAATGATTAAAAATCATCTCCCCCGGCGATTTCCAAAAATAACTCCCAGGACCCCCCCCCCCCACCCCACAAAACAAACTTACCTTCGCTACCCAAATACATTCTAGATCTGAACCAACTGGTGAAGTAATGGTAGCACTGGGATTGTCTTTGGTCAGTTCTACAACACCTCCACAGTCTAGAAAAAAATAAACAAAGAAAAACATGTTCATTATGAGGGAAGTGTGTGTGTAAGGAGGGGGGGGGGGGTGCAGTCTATGCATGATACTTTGCTTTATCAAGCAAACAATCTAATTTTTGTATATACCAATAACGTGAGTTACGCTTCAGGTTATACTTGTCACTAATTATTACTGCCATAGTTATATAAACTGTTGGGTACGTTTATTATCTACAGAGCAGTTGTATCATTGTAGACTTGTTTGAACGACCACTGTTACTCAGACACTTATTTTCTTACCAATGGTAGCTGGTGTGTAGTAGCAAACATCCGTCCACAACATGGTATTGTCGCTGTTGAAATAGACTGGAGTTGTTCCCGATATTGTACTGAGATCTTCTGCGCCCGCGCCACCGATGGCAAATTGATTGTTTGCTGCATGCATGCCTGCAAGTAGACATAAGCTATGGGATTTCTCTTGATATTTTTTTTTTAGCTGTGTTTATCGTTGTTGCTGTTGCTCTTCATCTCTTTCTCCTCTCCTTCCTCTTTGACTGTCTTCTGCTCTGTTTTCTTTTTCTCTCTCTTTCTTTCGCTCTTCTCCATCTTCAAGCGAAAATTGTCTTGCGCTGAAATTCTGTGCTATTGTTCAAGACAACTGACAGAACCTAACTTATATGTATAATTAATTAGGCCTGTGTATGATCGGTCATGATAACCGGTTATACTGGTCATGGACTCATAATCAATTATTCAATCATAATGACCGAAGATCGGTTACGTTGTCGGTCATGATCGACCATGAAACTAGTGCAATCATCGATTAGCTATACCGCTGTCTTTGATCTTAGAAAGACTCCATCCGTCGGTGACATACATTCGTCTCAATGTCACCCTTCTCATACTCCTCCCCCTATATATGACCCTTTTTCTTTTTTTTTTCCTTACTAAAGAGAGCAAAAAAAAAAAATCTGTGCTGAGTTTTACTCAGCATTTTACTCTAGAAGTCCAAAAGTGCAATCTGCCAAAGTGTTACATACTGTACTTTGCACATGAATTACGTTTCACATAGCTATAATACAGTAAGAGGATACGTGTAATGCCGTATGTGTCTACACTATCATTTCTTGAACATAAATCAATATCATTGTGGCAATATTGCATTCTGGCTGTTTCTTGTGATTCTTTTAGGGTTAAAGAATTAGAATAGTAGATTTCGGGGCACCAGGCACACGCTTTAAATCCCCTCTCCTCCCCCCCCCCTCCCCCCAGTGCAAATTTCGACACCTGGTATGCTAACTTATGGTCATTGTTTGTGATTTAATTTAAATTTTAATTTATGAGCATTATAAGGTAATATTTGGTATTAAACTGACCTAGAATTCGACACCCTATTGATCTGCAAAGTCAGATTTGTGAAATATTGAGTTTCACACCCCACGTTTTGCTTAATCTGAGTCCCCGGTCAAAGTTCAAGTGACACTGCGAAACTTAGACTGAGTGTGGGTGGCGATTTTTTGTTTTGTTTTGTTTTGTTTTCAGTCGGAATAGACTAAGGTCAAGGCTATAACCGATAATCATAAGCGACGTGACACATGACAAAGAAGAAAATATTTAACCGATATCATAAGTGATCATCGTCAGTCATGGAGTCGATTAATCGGTTAACCATCAGTCACGAACGTCGTCAGTCATGCACAGGCCTATACTTAATGGTTAATTTAACACATGGAGATAACTGATTTATGGGATTTGGAAGTGTTTCAGTTGATATCAGGTCTCTATGAGATTAAGAAGATTAAATTTAGTGATTTTCCTAGCTGTCTATTGAACAGTTCTTGCCCTTCTAGCATTAAGTCTAAATCAATGTGGTATTTATTTCGTGTTAGTTTCCTTTATTTGATATGTGTTTAATAAAGGTATTCCTTATAGGTTCAATCATATTTATTTGATTGCCAATGACCACCCTGCAAGTACTGTTTACCTCTGATTGTGTGACATTCGTGATCTGGATGTTTGAACAAAGCCAGTGGTTCTCTGGAAGGCAGAAACAGTTCATCCTTGCTGAAACCATCCTTGCGACAGCAGAACTCAAACTTTGTATTCTCGTCAAACTCGCCATCCGGGAGGTCGCCATCCTCTGAGTTCTCATTGGTGGCAGTTTGAGTGTCATCATATCTGACGAAACCTTCTGTGAAACCTGTGAGTATAGTCAGTGATGTCATGGAGCTCCTGTCTTCGTCCCAGTCAAAAATTACATGAATCCTGCCAGTGTATTCGAGTACTAAGAGAAGCAAAAAATGCATGAATTTATTGCTATAGTCATTCCTTCAGATCAACTCTTCACCATAGTCATTATCTTTTTTTTTCGTAAGTCTGAGGATATCATTACAGAATTTTTACTTGAATAAAATGCATGGCAATGCTATTGGTAAACAAAAAAGAATTCGCATTTGCAACGTAAAAATATATTCAAGTTGATTTACTAATTGCTGTAGATGGTACGGAGTATAAGGGGTGGAACTGCCCTTCCTTCAGTCAATGAAAATGATATGCCTTAATTCCTGGACTTATACTGTAATCACACGCGTCAATCACGAAGAAATGAAATTAACCTTTTGACATGGCCAGCACAAGTGGTTAGATTATTAGATTTATTGAAATATGTTTTTTTTTTTTTTTTTTTAAACCTTCGTGGTTACTAAACCTTTCATGGGGAAAATCCAGACAATATCCAGATGAGACAGCAGTCCTTAGATGGCTAAAAGGCACATCTATAATGTAATGTATGCAGACAATGTGATATGGTGGCTGAGGGATTTGAGACAATAATGAACTAAATGTATTTTAGGTTCGGGACAATGTGACCTATTGCATTTTGACGGTCCCTTTGAAAATTGTTACTATCCTTTCCATGGAATCTCTTCCTCACCTTTTCAAAATTTCAAGGGATCATGTGCAAAGTGAGGTGAAAATAAAAGCAATAATAGAGTACTGTCTATCAAATTACCAGTTGGGCATGTTCCACCTTTCCTGTAGATACAGTAGTTCCCAGGTGGCCATTTGTTCTGTTTGCCAGGCGTCTCCGGAACTGAATAGGAACAAAAATAATGCTCGGCTTTGTCTCCTCTGACTGTCCCTTTCAGTGCGTAAGAATCAGACATCTTGTTTGAACCTGGGTAAAATTTAAGACCGGAAGCGTTTGAGCACAAACAACCTCCAGACTGACAGGCAGACAGATCCACCGACCGACAGACAGATAGATCGGTAGATAGACAGACAGACAGACAGACATTTATATGTCAAAACTAGATGAGATACTATTTGACGAACATTGGGATTTATAACATATTTTACAAAATAATTTTATTCTAGAGATGAACAAAAATATAAATCAGTATTGAGAGAAAATAAATATCTGCATCTTAAGTTTTTGTCGTGCTCAGTTTGATATAAGATTGTGGCTGTTTTGGTGACAATAATATGAAAAAACCTGCCTTTTTTTAAAAACCATAATTCCTACTAATCTAATCACTGCAAGCATGTCAGTTGATAGCCCATGGCAGTTGAAGCTATATTTAAAAAAGAAAAAGGAGAAAATACAAATAATTTTTTTAAAAATGCTTTACAGAATCTCTTCTTCTTCCTCCTCTACCATAGGCCTATTTCTAAAACTACCAGTGGGATAATTCACCTGAGGCGCCTAGTCAATTTTCTCTCTCTCTCTCTCTCTCTCTCTCTCTTTCTCTCTGTACATGTAATTTTACATGGCATTTTATTGACACAAACTTTGACCAACCTTGACTGTAATGGACACGAGTGCCAGTGTTCATGGTCTGGGGACATCCCGAGGATGGCTGAGGCAGGGCATAAGTCCCCTCGGGGAAGGTCACACCGGGGGGATCTGAGCCGAGGTATAAAGTCAATTGTTACAGCCTACAGTTTAATCTACTTCATTCCACTCTTCTCTGTTCTCTTCTGCTCCGGTCTACTTGCTCTGTTCTGTTTTCCTCTACTCTAATGTCCTCTCTTCTTCTCTTCTTTCCTTTCCTCTCCTCTTTTCTTCTTTCTTGTTCTCTCATCTTGTCTACTCTATTCTACTTTACTCCACTCTACTCTCATCTGCTCTACTCTACACTCTCCTCTTCTATACTCTAGTCATCTCTACTCTACTCAGCTCTACTGGGATACTGGATGGTATCTACAATTCTCTACTAACTGTACTTTATACTCTACTCTGTTCTTCTTTACCCTGTTCTGCTCTATTCTGCTCTGCTCTATCCTATTCTATTCTATACTCTACTCTAGTCTGTAAGCTACTCTTTCTACTCCACTCCACTCTAATCAACTCTACTGTACTCGAGTCTACTCTAATCTACGAGTACTCTCATCTGTTATTTCCTAATCTAAGCGGCAAATATAAGATACTTTTATAACATAGTAATATTGGAGAAGAATATAAACGAGATAAAGGAAGACAAGGAATAACCTGTTGTCAAAGTGGTCCGACAGCCATTAATTGGATCTAAACCAGAAATACAGTGACATGAGCACTTGCCATCCACTAGTGTTGGAAAACCATCATTCTCACACTGGTCGGTAAAATCACTACAAAAGTTCTCTGGAAACAAAAATGACAACAACGATAAAAACGGTGGAAGATCTGTATGATAATGGAACTGTTTAGCCATATTATGTCTGCGTAAAGTTACGTTAAAGTATGGCTCATCTCAGGGACAATAACTTCGTATTATTATTTCGTGTTATCAAAAGTTCTATTTCGTCTCTTGAAATACTTTACATTCTCTACGGCTTCGAGCAAAGTTGAAAACCGCAGAACATTATAAGAAAACGTATAATATTCAACATCAAAAGTGGACATAATTCATATTGTCAGAATATTTAAATGTTGTATGGATAGTCCCATCCAAAGAATCAAACAAACAAATAATCCTGTTGTCTTCATTTTTAAACCTGGAAAGTTACGGGGAAAATGAACACTTCTATATCACATGATTGATATCACCAAAATTGAAAAAGTAATACTGAAATACCTCCTCAAAGTTCAAAGCTTTTAAACTCCTCTGACGTCTTACCTCGGTAGATTGTAGCTAGACTATAACAGAGACATTCAAATCACAGCAACATTTCAATCAGGAATTGGTATCAATCACTATGTTAAAGCTCCATTAGAGAATATTTAATTTCCAAGTTTATCTTAAACATATAAACAGACACAGACAGACAGACAGACAGATAAACAAAAAGACAGACAGATAGATTAACTTACAGACAGACAGATTTATAGACAGACATATAGACAGGCAAACAGATTGACTGATTGACTGACTGATAGGTAGACAGACAAACTGACTGATAGAGAGACAGACAAACAGACAGAGAGATAGACAGACATACAGATAGATAGAGATAAATAATTATAAACATACAGATATAGCTATTGATATATTCTTTCTTTAGCTGGCCTATCAGAAACAATTGCTCGACGAACGTACAAGTAAGCAAACCTACCCTGACATTTGTGTCCTAGACTAACATCTCGCATTACGTAATAGTAATTGCTCTGGGTGTGGAGCTCCGGAAACAGAAAAATGAAAGTAGGCCCACCTTTGCTGAAACCCTAAGATGACATACTTGGTAAATATATGCAGATCAATGATAGGTGCATTGACGTAAGCTAATTTTGGGGATTTTCTAAT
The DNA here is from genome assembly GCA_039654565.1 of Peronia peronii. NCBI lineage: Eukaryota > Metazoa > Mollusca > Gastropoda > Systellommatophora > Onchidiidae > Peronia > Peronia peronii. The sequence goes on along the minus strand of JBCEWB010319532.1, from coordinate 1,031 downwards.
CAGGACAGGATAAGCAATTTATAAGAATTTCCTCATAATATTGCTGGTATCAAAACTATTTCTGATCATTGAAAGATGCATTGGTTAACATTGTCATAATATTTCGTTAGTTATCCTTTCTCACATGATCTCCTGGTGCATATTATCCGCGTCCGTTTTTCGGAAAGAATGAAAAATATAGGCATAGATCTGTATGTGAGCTGTAGAAATGCTTATGAATACTTTATTGTCAACAAAATCGATAAAGATTTTTTTCTTTTTTAATCGAAGGAAGAGAAAACAGTTCAGTAAAATATCGTATAACATTATACAAATTTATTTTACATTGCTTTCATTTGTCTGTTTGTTTGTTACACACATACTTCATGCGAAATACTCTAGAACTCACTGCAAACTCACCCAGTCACCATAATGCATCACTGAGGAATAATCATATCCAAAGGAAAGCACTTCGCCTTTCTTGTATGGTTCGTAAAAATATTTGCCTTCTGAAAAAAAAATAGTAACAATAATCTCTTAATAAACACATTTATTTAATAGAGGCAGACAATGGATTATTAATAACCTGGTTCTAAAAGTGGGCAATTATAAGGACTGACACCTAGCTATGGGGTTGGGAGTGAGGGGAGAGAAGGTGGGGAGGGGGGGGGGGTGGAGGTGAGGGTGGTGGTTTTGGAAGAAAGATCTAGAAATATGTGTTAAAAATATTTGCTGAGGAAAGTTTCAGTAAAATTATTATTTGGTGATATGAGTGTGCTTGCTTGGTGAAAGACGAGACACCATAAAATTTATCCGTTTGTCATCGCAAGAACATAAATATTCATCATCCTCTGATGCTTTTCCCTGGCTAATTTATGATGTCAATATTAATATGTCCTTCATTTATCACAACACTAACTAACTCTTCATCCAAATTACATTAGGGGGGGGGGGGTTCTGAAAGTGATTTTTTTATTATTATTAAAGATAGGCTATTTTAACCTCGTCCATCGCATTCGGCATGTTCAAATTAGAGGAAAACAGTGAAAAAA